>QVOA01020982.1:0-90630 GCA_014825685.1 Pseudomyrmex cubaensis
CAAACGGGATCTAGGCAAACGGAATCTGTACAACCGTCGATCTGCGCAAAAGAAATCTGTTCTATAGGAGCCCTGCCAAATTAATTTTATGCTTAATTTTTTCTATTCGTTGTTATGTAAAAAAATGCGCATGTTTTACATAAGTATATGACGTTTATAATATAATAAAAATTTATAAAAATTTTAAGAATTCTCTGTACTAGTGAATACACGAGTCAAATTTTCTCTAAAATATCTCCGGTTTGTTTTGACCCGCCGCGGTGGAAAAACTAGCCGTTCGCCAAAGAGATTAATCGAGAATCCACAAATGACGCATTAGGCAAGTGGAACGCATCTGCGAGCTGCGCTTTCATTCGAAGCGCAATTTGATCCACATCGTGAATTTGAAACTCCGGAGAGCCGAACAGAGACGAATAATGAAGAAGCACGCGAAAACGAATGAGAACACGCGCCATTTCACCGGAGTGATTTATATGTAAGGAGAGACCGTGCCATAATTTCATACTTTCCACGCCTCCCTAACTATTGAAAGTGCTCGAGAGTCGAGAGTGTGCAAGGTCAAATCGAGACCCGTAAAATTTACATACATTTTCATTATTTAATAGCCCGTCGCGATCGCAGTTTTATCCTCCGTGCGCGTGACGCGTGCCAAGTTCATGACGCGAGTCCTTAAACATTGGCGAATGATTGAAACGACGCCGGTGAGTTAAAAGCAACAATCTTAAATTAAGCAAAAAATGTTGATCTCGATTACAATTTAATAAAAATATAACTTCTCTTCGTAGAGTTAACGTATAAACTGCATATCCGCAATCGCGGTGATTACATAATTACCGTTCCTGATAAAATTCTAATTACGAAGAATCACGATATTTATTCGAGCTATCCTTATTAAGAAACTCGATGTGATAACGCGTTGACAACCGGCAAAGATTGCTCTCGTCGTCTGACGCTCGTCTGCAAAACTTCCTGCTTCGCTCGACCGCGCGTCTCTTTACTTTACGAAGAAACAGGTTTCGTAAAAAATATCGCGTGTACTCGCATTATGATTAATTATGTTTTGCGTAACGATATCTCTTATACGTGTCAAAATATCACAATAAGTATGAAGTTCGGATTATATGAAATGCCGAGCTCTTTCGTAAACTTTGGATATTCAATTCCATATTCCCGGATACAGACGCATAAATCGTGCCTTGGGCCGCCGCGCCGCCGTCGGATTTCTCATAAATTCCGTCTTTTCGGTAGATCCGGTACAATATTCTACCCGACTGTACGTACTCGATAAAAATATCGAAAAATGTATCCCGGACCGAACGCGTAATCGCCATATTTCGTTATCGACATAACATACGGCAGCTCGAGAGACCTCTCGCGCGTCTTCGATTACGCAGTTATTTCTAGAGGAATGTCGATCTCTCGAACGCTCTCGGGGATCTCTCTCGTCTGATGCAGTTCAATCTAACCAGGTAGAGAGAAAGAGAGAGAGAGAGAGACCTCGTAGTAGATTCGCCAGGTAACGATTATCGCACTTGCGCTCGAGGATGTATGTGCGCCCCCGACCGCGGAAATTATTAATAACCAACTCGCGCAGACGGCCGGCGAGAGAGCGAATCGTTGTTCGAGAGGGCGATAGGCCGGAGTCGAAGAAATGGCCGCCGGCTGATGGATCGAACGTGCGAAGAGCGTTACGTAGAAGCGCGGGGGTGATGGATCGTCCAGCGACCGGCTATTCATAAGCAGCTGGTTATTGCGGGACTCGGGTAACTGACTCCCGCATTGATACAGGTCGGGGGAAAATTGACGGGAAGAACGTGAACAAGCACTTGATTAAGTGAGAAGAAAGATGATACGCTTGTGTTATTGCGCGGAACAATTTTCCGCGGGTATTTTTTCAGTGTAAAGAGAGTTATATCGTCGTTATACGAGAAAGATCTCTCTACGCGTTTTAAAAAACACAAAATTATTTCTAAAATGTTCTTACAGCGCGAACGAGACGAGATACATTATTTAGAGAAGTAATTTTCAAACTTCGATATAATTCTGGCTTTTAAACGCGCGCGCAAACAAAAAAATCCCGGATGAATATCTCGGCCGGGTTTTCTTGAAACGCAAATGTCACGGCGCTCTCGACGGAGGCAGATTAAAACGTGCCGAGCTATACATATGTACGTAGCGAGCCGATATAAATCAGCGAAACGCAGGTGCAATGCATCGATCAACCGAAATAACAGTGGTCCCTATGAGGTCTTGTACCGGTGACTGTGACGGTAATCTGCGATTCGCCGCATATATGCGGGCATTACAAAATGCATTACAGCTACATTACGGCTTGCGCTTTTAGCCGCATTGTTCGTTTGCATTTTTCATTTCTGACATGTACAGATTGTGTGCAATACGTTACGTTGTCGCATGTTTCTTACGTGTGTGTCATTAAATCGATTGATACGCGTGGATATTATTAGGGATATAACTAAGATTTTCAAGGATAATTGAAAGCAACGTAAATACTGCAAGCGGCGCGAGGCCGCGTGTGATGCCACTGAACACGAATGAGGTCTGATAAAATCGATGAAGCCAGTCGGCTTCGTGTAATCGTAAAGTCATCGGCGGAAACGCTGTGGCTAATGACGCGAATCGTTTCACCGCGCGAGACCACTACCGAAGAAATATATATACATATATATATATATATGTACGTTTCGTTTCCTCCGCGCTTCTTGCCGCGATCGATTTGCGCTGCTACGAGTCTGAAAAATGATAGGGAACTGCGAGACGAGGATACGGCGAAATGTGCGGCGTAGCGAGAAAATTAAAAGCTTGCGCTTTTGATGCCCTTCCGTGATTCGATATAATGTAATATTTCTTGGACAGCTGATCAGCGGATTTTTTTTCTGAATAACCTTGAGGTATCGATCATAAGTCCAATATAGTTCGCGTGTAAGATATTTATTTCTGCTCTCTTTATAGCGAGAGTCAAGAGAGATGCACGATCAAAATATATATGTTATGATCAAAGCTCGAAGCACGGGCGACTCTGGGGATTGGTTGGTCAATGCGCGGAGCATGATCAAAGCCAGAAATAGGATTTTTAACATACTTTTCAATGCACGCTATTATCGCAGTGACATATTGTAGATTAGGTTGGGTTAGATGTTTATAAGGAGGGAGTGCAATCTTTTCCACCCACACGTGTACGATAGTATGTGATACAAAGAAAATATTTTATACGTCTCAAAAGTTCATTCGGGCTTTGACCGTTGTTCCGCGCATTGACCAGTCAATCCTAGGACCGCTCGTGCTTCGAGCCTTGACCGTATATACACAAAAACACACACAAACTAAACAGTAAATTTTGCTACAGTATGACAGTAATTAATTAATAAACAGATACTGAACTAAATAATCAAAGAGAAAATGCACGACGATATCTGAGGGAAATTAAATTTATCTTGTTTGCCGTTACTTGTGTAAGAGAAATCGATAATGTAAAACGGACGCGGACGACCAGGAATTTTACATGATAAAGCCGACAAACGAGAGAACGAAACTGGGACAAACTCTCGTGCAAAAGAACGTAGTGGGCTTCGTGTGGGATTTGTAGAAATAAATGTAGCTTTCTAAACTTCATGCTCGATGTACAAAGGGGGTACACGAGGAAAGCCGGCGTGGATATAAATTGGTTTCGCATATTGTGTGTGTTCGGATCGATTCTTCTCTCTCATTCCTGAAATATATATCCTATATCTTCTTCCGTGCAAGTAATAAGTGAAAACAACCGCCGCGTGCAAAATTCATACATTTTCAGGAAATCTTCTTCTCTTTCTCTTTCTCTTGCGCTTGTGTATAAAGTTAAAATTTCTTGCGGAAACTTATAAAGCTCCGCGGAACTTTAATATTGCAGGAAATTGAATCCTTCACACAATTCCAATTGAAAAATTGCAATTGCGAGATTGTATCTGAAGATATGATTTTTCTTAGACCAAAAATAAAGCAATCTTCTCTTATTTCGCGATTCTTTAAAAGCGACAGAGTCTGCGCAATCTAGAAGCGCTAGAAAGATAACATGAAACATTTTTATTTCTCGCATTCGATCAATCAGAGATATCTTCGATCGATAATGCTAACCAGATACGGGTTCGATTTTTACATAACAAAGCCGACAAACGAGCTACGACACAGCGTAAAAAAAAAAAAAAAAAAATCTAGAGATTGCATCCTGACTGGTGATACATTTTCCGCGAAAACAAATCTGGAACGGCTCTTTCAATCGGAAAGATTTCGATCTTTGACTGATCGCGTTTATCAATGCGTCGCTAAATGACTTAACGCAACGACTTGAAACTCTATTTTACAAATATTTATGAGAATCAACTTTTTAACCAATAAGAAACAAGTATAGAAATAATCGTGAAGCAAAAAAAGCATGAGACGAAAACTAGAAAATAGTGTGTAAATTGTCGGAATTTCGCACAATAGGCACAGTCGATGGTAAAAGATGGCAGATAAAAGGGCGTGTTATGACTCGCGAGCTTTTCGGAAACGAAGAGGCCCGACCGCTGAACTTGCACCCCGGCACAACAATGTTTGCGGGAAGAGCTGGCAGCTACCGCGCTGCTCTAGTCCTTTGTCTGCCCCTGAGTACAGAGGTATACGCTAAAGTGCTCACGTTAATTGCCGCCGCTGGAATTTCCCGGCTCGCGAACCCGCCGAAAATTCTGACATGGTGCAAAGCTCTTGTGGCGCGTTTCCGGGTGAACCCTCATAGACGTCCTCGTCGACAATGACGACGATGACGACGTCAACGAATGATAATACGAGTGTTCTTCTCTCTAATCCACTCCATTATGTGGAGAGCTTAACGTGATTTTCGATACTTGCGCAGTGCTTACTCTGTGTACGAAATTTGCATCTACTGCGAATCATTTCTCGAGACGAAATAGTGTGAAAAACTGTTACTATTGACGATAAGAAAAATGACAAGAAAAAAGGCGATTTTTGTGCGCGTCAATAAACAAATTTGTTAAATGATTGGTAATTGTAAAAGTTGAGAAAAAAATTACGTTCTCTCATATCTTTATGTTACGCGCGACTTATACGATAACTCGTTATTGCGGATTCTTCATGTTTGCGTAAGAAGGTTTCGCGCTTCGTACGTGAAATACCGCGGTATATCTTTGCTTGTTCTACAGCAGCGCGAATCAACGCTACGTGCGAATACGCTCAGCAAACACGCAAAACAAGGTGCGCGAGCTCTGGCGGTTGACGGTAAAACAAATTTGCGCTTAACATGACTGCGTAACGCGATACGCGTACAATTTACTGACTGCGCGTTTGATGCGCTGTATCATCGTATAGCAATAATACTACATCTTCGACCGAGAAAGTGTCAAGGTATATATTTACAATTTATTAATACTGAAAATATGTAAGATCTTCAAATAAAACGGTACAGGAAAACGGCCAATACGAGATGAAACTTGATGTTCGGGTTGAAAAAATTCTTGAATCAAAAGTACACAAACGTTTCGATCCTGGTTTGGATCTTCTTCAGTCTGATTTAAGGAAAAGGCAGGAAAACCGTCCTATTTCACAAGAAGCAACATACATCTTAAAATAAAACTTTTATCATATATGTAAAAGCAATGTATTAAATAAGAAAATAATTTTTTTAAATTTTATTTAAGAAAACTGACAATATTAAGAGTAAAATTTATTTCTCTTTAAGTTGATTTTGATTTGCTCTTTTTCTACAGTTAATTCGTTTCTTTGCGTCAGCAGTTACTCGTCCCGCGGATAATATCACCTAGTCTTCAATCTTTCATATTAGCTGAGATTTTCTGCACAATGCACATAGAAATTTAGCCAGTTGTATCATCCGATTCGCGTATGAACAGGCCGCGCAGAATTCCCGCGCGAGAGAGAGAAAGAGAGAGAGAGTCCCAGAAACGTTATCTTGTTGCGACGCGTAAACATTTTCGTTTAATGCAAATGCGAAACGACCCGGCAGATATAATGAAGAAGATTATGCGGCATATGGTCAGCATAGATAAGGAAGGCAACGTGCATACGTGTACACGCTGACACGTGAAACCGCCGGCATCGCCAGGAATGGCACGTAGCTATGCGCTAATGGCACCGTAATTTTATATATTATCATATTCGTCGTTACGCCGGTGCATTAAGGCGCCGAGCTTCGACACCGGATCAATAATAAACAAATCAATGAAAAAAAAAAACGAGTCGCAGCAAAGAACTCTTCTTCGTCGCGCAAAAACAGCGTCGCGCGAATTTTGTAATTCTGGACTGACGCGTCCACACACATCAATTCCCACACTTTAATTTTGACAATAAATGTTTTTTTTTTCTACGAAGTACAATTCTTACTTTAATATATCACAAGTGCAGCTTTTTGCATTTTTCACTGAGTTCGCAGTAAGTGGATTCATAGCTCTGCAAATAAAACGTGCTAAGATATAAATCCGCTTTCCTTCCCAGTTTTCGCTGGCACGAGACCAGGCGCTATGACGCTCCAGTTTTTCGCGGATCCGTCCGAGATGGCCTCGTCGAAACGCGAAAGTGCAAGGGAAGAAAGAAAGAACTGCGGCGAATACTGACTTCATGTAGCGGTAGCGAAAAATGGAGTTTACCATAAAGTGAATTCAAAGTTTGATGTTTTTATGTAGTTAGTAAAATGCATTGTATGTTGCCGCGCGCTTTTGTTTTCGGTTTTTTGAATAAAAAGACAGTTGTTTTAGTTCGCCGCTGATCTCGAGGAAAAATTTCATATCGATGCAAATTGATCGCAAATTCTCATAATGTACGATCTGTTTTATTGCACGGAGCGATATTAAACTTCGAAACACAACGTAATGCAGACATTTTATGGCAAACTTTGGGCATGATCGTTAAACGTCATCCATCATCTTGATAAATGCTTTGTTTCACTAACAATCTGATCGTGTAATTAAATCATGTCGCGTTTCTGTATGGTCACACATTGAGAGCACGACCAGTCCATCTATGCTACATTTGCGTTGACTGGTGATCATTGCACCGACGCGTTGCATAATCAACGCGGAGATCAATCACGGTTATGATTGATCGAGAATTAACCGATTCGAGTTTTTCTAATTACATATAGTTCTTCCTTAATTGTTTCGCGTCTAATTTTTTTATTCTATTAAATCTAAAGAAAACTTTGCGCAAAACCGTAGATAATTTCTTGGTATTCTATAATCTATTCTAAACTGTTTCGCAATGCGCAAACGCATCGCACGTGAAAATACATCTTATTGGTATGCAGATTTTATTACGAATCTCCTGTCATCTCTGAACAAACGTATGTAAAGAAACGTACGTTGTAATGACGAGTCAGTTACAAGATCAACGCAACAGATGACAACGCGCACAACTATTTGCGATAAGCAACGTACAATATTATATTTGCGATAAGAAAAAATTTAAAAGCCAATACTGTGGCTTTAAAAACAAGTTTAATGCTTACTTTTTATCGCTTGCATACTAATATATAAAACAAACAACAGCGCAGTCTAAAAAAAAAAAAAAAAAACTTGGAGAATATCTTTCGATAAATCTCAATGAATTGTATTTTCACGAAGCGGCGCATTCGCAAGATTGTTTCGCAGATGTACAACACTGGAAAATTTTGTTTCAGCATGCACTGATTCTATAATCGAGGAAAAAACGTCACGCAGATGTCACGATGTGTTGAAATATGCGGATATAAAGCGTTTTGAAATAGCGTGCGTTTCTTTCCAGAGCGCTGGATATGGAACGGATTCCAAAAATTTCTTCCGCACAAAAGAGAAATAGGAAAATACATGTATGTTTCATAAGTGTGGAACATCGCTGATAATTTTACTCGACTGTGATACGCAAAAGATCAAGCTGAAAACTGCATCACAAAAATTCAACTGTTAAATAGTGCTCTTCTTAAAAATACCACCGTTGCTACTAAAAATATTAATAAAATTCATTTATAGAATCACGTCATTTATTACATACTTATATAATACGTCACGTTTAGATAGATTTATCCAATTAACCTTGAAAATACTCGTATAATCTAGATCCGTTTTACTTGCGAAGTCAGTCAACATCCAACACTTCTTTTTTGTCCGTATAACATTCGTTCTCTCTCGAGTGTTCGTAAGGTGATTTATATCCGTGCGCGTCATCTCTCTCTCTTTGACGGATCACTGTAAAACTTGTGCTCGCGTAATCAGATATGAAGAATGTTCCGTCGATGAAAAAGAGGATTTCCTGCATAATGAAAATGATGAGAAGAGAAGGCTTTATCGCGGACAGCGTACTTCATTTTAGCGTGATAATGGATTTGTAATTAATGATCTGGACCGATCGCTGTGTACTCGCGATAGATTTAGTATATTCACGCGGATGTTCGAGTTAAAATCTATCTTATCTATTTTCAAAACTCTTTCAAAACTGCAAAAAAAAAACTTGTGAATTATTTGTCAGTTTGATGGCATCTTTTATACTTTGCGATGCAGACACGGATTGTAAAAACGTACCGAACAGATAAGTCTGCTGTAGTTAAATTGATTGATTTCTTGTGCGCACATAATTAACAAAACATGTTCTTGCAGCTCATATAATATCGAAAAACAATTTTGAATTGTACGATATATGTTACATGTCGTTTTTCTTCAATAGCTACGATCCGCGTCAATCACAAAGTTATACGCGCCCTTGCTACGGTTTGGCGTTAAAACGATCGCCCACTCACAAATTCCTGTGGTGATTTGATCGGCGATCGCATTATCGTCCGAGCGTTAATGCGTTTCGGCTGCCGTCATAAATTCGCTCGGAAAATAATGCACGCCAAGCGAAAACAATGTCAGGTATACAATTTACGGCGGTTGTGTGACAGAATTCTTTCCACCGCGGAGTTTTTCGGACGAGAGAAAGAGAAACAATTCGTTACCTGTCGCGTGTGGTTCGCTAAACGATTTACGACGGACGAGTAAATTATTACGATTGCTTCAACGGTGCGATACTGAATAATAAATCGTACATATATGTAGTAATTAAATTAATTGTATGTAGTAATCAAATTAATGAAATAAGCCCTATTTTTTGAGATTACTTGTTAACTATTTAAAATAAATCTTAAAATTGTTATCGCAAACTCTTTTCTAGTGCAACAAAAATAGTATTCATAGACGTACTAGTTTGCCAATCCAGCATATTCGATTATTACCAAATAAACGCGAACGAAATCAATTGGTGACATCGCGTTTGCATGACTGATCTAGCAGCAATAAACGACATCGCGACGTTTCAATGCAAGCAGCAAGAATTTCATTTTATATCCTTTTTATATCCTTTTATCTCTTTTTATATCCTTTTTCTATAGATTTTTCAATACTGCTAGTAATAACCGAACAAAGCCTATATCATCATTTTATATTTTTTTTCATATCTTTATTCACGTCATTTATTTACTGTTTTGGTTCCCATCGAGAAAAGGATAGATAAATAATTTCTACGTTCGAATGAAAAATATTTTGCATTTAGGATTTTATGATTTTAAGATTCTAGGTTTTCTTAAAATACCCATACCCTCGTTTTTTTTACGTCACTGTCTATATTATTGTATGTACAAGCAAACACAGAGAAACGTTGACACGTTCTGATAGACACGACATTTATAGACGGGAGATATCATTTAAAGTTTCTATAAATCTCAATGTGAGAATATAAATGTATATTTTCTGCCATCAGCAGTCTGAATCCGCAGCCGCTGAAGTAAGAAAAAAGCGAACCGTACTTTAAATCATCGATATTTATAGCCGGAGGAATAGTTTTCGCAAGGTTCTCTTTTTTTTTCCCTTTCTCCTCCCTTTCTCCTTTCATGTTTCAAACATGGGTTCGCCGAGATATTACTTATCTCTCTCATATGTAAAGAATAAAATTTTCTATTTTTCCGATTCTCCTCTCATATTTCGTTCACAGTTTGTTAAATAACATCATAAAACATTTGTAGTTTTAAGCAACGTTCAAATTGTAAAATCGCAAGAACGTTAATATTGATCAACAAATTTATACTCTTGTCAACGCAAGAATAAATTAAATTAGAAATTACTCAACAAAATACGCACTATATAGCGCAGCCTTATACGTTCGAGTTAATCGGAAATTGTGAGAAAATGCCGTCTGAAAGGCTATTTCGCAAGGGAATCTCAAAAATCACAAAGCTGATGTGCCACTATCGGATCAAAAATCTATGAATGCGGAATCAAGCGGAACAATATGCGCGCACATATATACTTTCCGGGAGACGAAGGCGAGACGACGATGGTGCCGCAAGAACGGCGGGAAGTAAGTTGAAAAGCAGAAATCAACGATATTTGTTGCCGCGGAGATCTGATAAAGCATCAACATCGCGGCGGATCGTTGCTGAGCTCGCTTTGAGAGTTTGTCGCGGGTTTTCCAGGTTTTCCTGATAAAGGATCGTAGCTGCGAGAGAAACCCCGGACGCAGACAGGTGCCTCGAGCATACATACAGGTATTATGTGTAACCTACACACAAGAATCCCTTTTGTACCGCGGCGAGCTAGATGGAAACGTTTGATTGAGACGGATAACATTGCTCGATCACCGCCGGCGATTCCTCGTCCAATCGAACAAGAGTAGGAAAGGGAAAGGCACGATCCGCGATGCCATCCGCAATGATAATACAAAGTACTTCCTCTGCCCGTCTCGAATTCCGCTCGTATATACGCTTCCGATTGTTCCGGAACGAAGGCTAAGGCAAACTCTTGAAGAAGAATGTGAGGAGATAGCGTGCGTCGGACAGCTTTTAATTTATCTTGCGGCTTCGAGCTACGATCGTATAAATCGTAGTTTCCGCCTCCCAGGCGCAATAACCGTCACGACGAGCATCGAAAAAAAGCGTTAATGAGTTTATTTCATACGTGCGTTTGAGAGAGCGATCGCTCGCGGTACATTTGATTTTCGCTTAATCGACTACGAAACAACGGCTGCTGGTCATTACTTGTAATTACCACGAGCTGTAACCTCGGACTAGTCGGAAATTATGGGAACTGGTTTTATACATTTGTCGATAAATAGCTATCGGGACTTCTCGACTGGCAGACTCGATGTCTTCGTTGTATCGCACGCTCGGTGTTTTAGAAGAGTCACCGCACGTTTCCGTTTTCTTTCTTAAAGCCATAAAAACATATTACTAAAAAATTATAAACATATAAAAATAATAACATATTATAAAAACATACAGACATATTACAAAATATATTAAGAATAACCAAACCAAAAAATCACATCGTCCTCTTTATAAGTTGTTAATAAATTTGTGAAAGAAAAGAGAAAGAGAGAGAGAGATTCAGGTGTGGAATTATGAAACTTTTTTTTTAAGCTTAGAGTTTGCTATAATCTTTGCAAAGATCTTAATAATTGAGAACTCGGACGAAAAGAAACTCGCTCTGAGAAAAACTGCGAACTTACAACACCTGTGGATATGATCGTGCATACCTTCGCGATTCAAACTTCCATGCGCGAATTTTATTTATTTTTCTTTGTACTTTTAAACTGTGTGTATATTATAAAATAAAAAAACACATTGTCATAAATCATGTTGAAACTTTATAAACAAATATAAATTCTCTTTTTGCATGTATTTCGAGTAATTTATCTTTAAATTCTGATCGGTCATTCATTGATTAAAATTTCGTCAAGCGTGAAGAGATGTTTAATGTAAATTAAACTAATATTCGCATTTTTATTCGTATTTTACCCTGAAATTTATGCTCGCGGCAGCAAACGCGTCATGCTTTTAGCAATATTTTAATTACCGCATGCTATTCCATTTATTTGATATTTTATTTCAAAAGAAAGAAGAGAATAAAAAAATACTACAGTTTCAGTGTATATTAAGTTACACGGCACTTTGTGCTCTCCTGCACGTTCGAGATTCGAGCCATCTTCGTTTTCCTTCTTTCGTTCTTTCTTATTGAATAAAATTACATTCCTCCGCGTGCTTTGTCAATTTAAAGCAGCATATCGCGAGAAATGAAAGAAAGAGATCTGCTCAAAGTCCTTTCTTGACACAACGTAATTTCGCGCAAGCATTAATAAGTTGCTTTTTAGAAAATAAAAATATGAATCTGTGATAAAAAAAAAAAAAATCCACGAATCCATCAGTTATTTACTTTCCATCAAACAGAACATATCTGAACAAGAAATTAAAGATGATGCTATGTTTCGAATACGTAATAAGAAAAACAATAATTTTTATCCGATTTGTAATACATGTACTATATATTATATAACTGTTATGTGAATTTGGTATTGAAAAAACGAACAAATAGAGAGAACAAATGAACTAATAGAGAGAAAGCAAATAGTATTAACTCTTTCCCGTAGAAATTAGTTTAGCAAAACTAAAGTGAAAAATGAAGCTTTTCGCGATACGAGAAAATTTTATTCTTTTTGTTTTTTCACATTTGTTTCATATTTGATCCATATTCGTACCACGAGTCTGACTCGTGATTTTCATGTTTGGCCCGTAATCGGCACCACAAGTCTGACTCGTTATTTACACGGAAAGAGGTTAATATTATATAAAGGGATATAAAAAGGGAAGTATATCGACATCGATAGAAGAAAATTAATCTTGCTTCTTCTTAGAAGATTAACTAGAACATCATGTTGATACTGATTCTTGAAACTAGTTTGTGTAAAACATTTGATAGAACATCAAGAGTGACCTAAAAACGTCAATCTCGAAGACGGAGAAACGATCGTTCTCTTCAAACCATTTATCACTCTTTATCGAAGTGTTTCTGTGTGAGATACTGTCTTTTTCAAATTCACGGGATCGCAAATCTAAAAGAGGGAGATTACAAAAACACGTATAACCCTTTCACAAAACGAATAATAACGTAGAATCCAAACAAATAACATTTTTTAAACATATTCTTTAAAAGAATAATGAGAGTAATAATAATAATGTTCGCTTGCAAACAAAAATATTATTGCATAATATATATCATAATGAAATGTTTGAAGCACAAAGTAATATTACTACGAAATATGCTGATATTGTGAAAAATAATATTGTTGAAATATTCTCTCTTTCTCTTTTTCTCTCTCTCTCTCTCTCTCTCAACAAAAAAAAGAAAATGTGATCAGATTATTATTATCATTACTTCTACATTTTGTTTATAGTTATCGGTATGTTTATCAACAACATCAAGTATAAATTTTCTCTATTTTTATCGAGCGAGAAAAATAATCTCAATCTTCGCGTCTTCGCATATTTTCTCGTTGACATGATCGCGAGAAATATTTTCGTCAGTTATAATATTTATGAATCCTCTGCGGACCCATAAATATTTACAACGCATGAAGTTACATTACAGAGCGCGCGAATATTTTTGCGGGGCAAAACTACACACCGTTGCAATATATATGCGGACGAAAGTCAACGCGGGATGAAATTCAGTGCGGACGCATAATTGCAGTTGAGCGAATACAATGGGCCAACTGTGAATTACGAGAGGCGAGAAAAGGATTGACTTCTCGCACAGATTAATAACTTCCTTCCTCGGTCCGAAGTTAGAGGCCCGTGACTAAATGCCGGGGGAAGAAAAGTTTGCGTCGTGAAACATTTACGAAGGGCACCCGCCGCTGCCTTTTGAGACGGAAACCTCGCACTTTTACAACTGTCCAAAACTTTTTAGTCTGATGGCTCGCGATGAAGCTTTTACGTCAGCGTGCGATAAACCAAACACATTAAGTGAAACAGAGCGCAAATGTCAAAACTCACATTGAAATACTTTGTCGGGATTATATTTTGAAAATTCGTTGTGACGTCGTTTATACTGTGTTCCGTCGATATTCATTGCGTCGTGTGTTATCGATTTTTTATTTAAACTATTCGACGTAAGAGACGGCAATACGTTACAATCTTCACGTGACTAAACCAAAGGGTGAAAAATCGCGGTACTTATTTCCCATTTTGGACATCCGTATATCTTAATACTCTTGCAATTTACAACACGTGATGCATCTATTTACTGACCGCCGACCGATCCAACCAATATATAGACATTTATATACATATCTATTCCTGTTTTCACACAATATCACAATAGTATAAGTTTACACTGTTATCTCATTAGTATCTCTCTCACACACACACAGTGGTAACACATTTAGGACTTTAGCTCACAGACTCCTAACTTTGACTATGTAATCAACTCGCTTATTTTATATAACGTCAACAATATTAAACATCAACCCGCGCTCGAAGAACAATGTGTACCCGTGTATCAAGTCTTTCATTACTTTGACATCGCGTTATCTTTATGTCGTGGAAGTGAGTCTTGTCTGTTATCACACATGTTTGGTTAAGTCGCGTTACGACCAGCGTTACTCGGAATTGGCAATGCAACATAAGGGGCCTCGAGTGGCTCGGAACGGTTTATGCGCCGATAACCCGACCCAAGTCGATTTAATAAGAAAGTTATCGGTTATCGAGCTCACTAAATCCGCAGTTAGTGAGTGTCACGAGCCATATTGGCTCGTTTATCTTACATAGTCGGTTGTCTACTGGGAGAACTATATAGATCTACTTGATATTCCAACCGCGAGCCGCAGCCGACCACGTCGGGTGACGCCGAATCGATTCGCGAGTTTTGCGCTGAAAAGATGATATCCAAGTGTCACTCGGTATTACTTGCATGGAAGAACGTGGAAACTCAACTTTGGAAATTTTATCATTTTTGTTGTTCAGTTGACCTGTCTTTTTCGATTCGACGTCGTATCGATTGCGATTGCTTCGATCGCCGCGCGGAAAAACTCTTATATTTAAAGCAATTCTCTCTAACACTTTATACTTTACTCTTTATATTTTAAGAAATTTATGTTCTTTATTCTTTATGTTATGTTCTTTATGTTATGTATTCTTTAAATTTTTCACTCTCTTACATTCAACATCAGATAAAAGCTAATAAAACGTGGAATATATACACATATATTATATCGATGTGTCAAACGATAGCAAAATTTATATTTCGTATATTTCCATATTTTCGCACGATAAATCTATGAATTGTCACCTAGCATTATGACGGAGATCTGTTTCCACCATTTTAACGTCGCCCCGTTTTTATTGATTGCCGTTATGTTCCGCAAATACATATAAAATTCAAGCGTGAGTAAATAGAATTGACATTATACAATGTATAAAAAATATAAAAAAAGATATACATTATGGCAGTACGCACATAGAGACATCGTAACAAGATATTTTGTCATTCTATGCTCATGTTATTTTTGTACAAAATTTAGAAGTGCATAAATTCATCTATATGTGAATACACACACATACGTATAAATTATTAGAAGAAAATTTGCATGAAAAATGTTTTTAACTAATAACAGCAAACAAATGCAAAAACCAACTTTTTCTAACTAATTGCGAAAATTACACGAGTTTCATGTATTTAAATCCGTTACAAATGTGAATTTTTCTCGTGAGATTTATATATTATTAGAAAAAGATGACACACAAAATTGTGTACTTGTTAAAAATATTATAAAACTTCCAAATTGTACAAGAAGAAACCAGGAAAAGATAAAAATGTACAGTCAACAACTAGAGTGGAGTTTTAACGAAGCTGTTTGTCGCCTTTTCACATTTTATATGACAACATTCAGTAAATATGAGTGTTGTTGAAGACATTTGCATTTCGGAGGCGACAATCGCAGCTTTTACGCGTTTGTACGCGTCGACAATCCTTTGTCTCTTGTACAAACTACTGCACTCTTGGTGCTTTAGTAAATGGAATATTAAATGCTTCTTCACGCTATATTGTGCTTCTACTGTTGTACAAAGTGTTTTGAGAAATACATATTGAAAAAAAAAAGAAACTGATACATCAATTAAGAAGAAACTGCGTTTTTGTTTTTACTAACTACAAACTGTATAAATGTTCACATGTTTTTTACTTGTGTCGCTTTCTGCGACACATATTCCGACATGAAGAGAAAGTTTCCTCGTGCAAGATACTTCAATTTGTTCTACGAAGACAACTTTTCGTAATGTGAAAAAGAAAGAACGTGCGTTATGTAATTTAAAATTCTTGAAAGTACACTTGTCGAGATTGCAGTTACCGCGAAGGAATGCACATGCTTTCATTTAAGAAAATGAAAACAATTTCTTGACGGTGCAGAACAATCTACTCCAGACGCGCCATATTTCCGCGCCGCAAAAAAAAACATATACGCTTGAAGTATTTTTTCCCGTTTTCATCTTTGATGGTGAATAGTGTTTACAGATTAAAACGAGACATATCGTATGCATAATATGTCACGAAAAAGCGGAAGAGACGGAAAAGAAGAAGAGACGAAGAGGAATTCACGTTGAAAAAAGAGAGAACATTTAATAGTCGCGCCGACGTCGCGTCACACTAAAAACTCAAGAATTCTTTTTCCGTATCACTTTTGCGAGAGACAAACTTTTTCCGAGAAACGTAGTTAATTAAATGTTGCACGTATCGTCCAAAAATATACTGCGTATATACATTTTTGCACTTAAAACAGCGCGAAGTTAAAAATAAAAAAAATAACTAGATAATTGGTCGCGCGAACTACCAATCCGCGTATTGGTAAATTTAAAATACGAAAAGTATGTATATTGAGTGCTGTAACGAACAAAGTGCAGAATTGTGTTACAAAATTAATAAATATAAATTGTTGTATAGAATGTTTCGATATATTTGCCATCTTCAGCCAATAAAGTTTAAGAAAAAATTGTAAAAAAAAAAAAAAATTAAAATGCACTAGAGAGTTTTAATGAATTAATCCTGTTTTTGATATCAAGAAAGAAAAATTATGACATCAATTATACAAGAAATACTAAAAAACTGGTCATGTAACTGCGTTAAAATTACATATTTATGAAAATATATACTAAATTGTAAAATAAACAGAAATAGCTGCATATCTCTCTCTCTCTAGCTCTCTCTCTCTCTACCTACCTATCTATCTCTATCTCTCTCTTCTCTCTCCCTTTCGTTTTCGTCGTGTGGATGGCTTTAACGAGTTTATTTCCGAGCAAAGCAATCGTTGAACTAAGAAGCAAGGTAAAGGAACAACCCCAGGCGAAACGTGCCTCCGAAGCTTACCAAGTAAAAATTGGGAACAAATAAAAGCACGACATCTGGTTAATTGAATCGCGAATAGCTTTGCTTTAGCTGCAGGGTAACTTTGTCATGTGAAAAATCGAAAGAATGAATATGTCGCGCTGTGTGACTCTCTTAGAGAAAATCTTGCACTAATTGGGGATAAAGAAAAAAATGCCACAAGGTAATAAACGTTTTTTTTTGTGAAAAGCGTTTTGAAATGTTTAAGTGACTACTTTTACTTTGGCAAAAATTGTTTTCCCTAACAAGTTGCATTACATGATGCAACATTTTTTACGAGAAAATGTTCTGGTAAAAAGACGATACTCGAAATAACAGCGGAAGAAAATGAAAGAAGGGCTTTCACGTAAATGGCTCGCTTTCGGTCAGTAAACGATAATAGCTGGGTGAAAATTGGGAAAACGAATTCTGCTAAAATAAAAAGGGATTCGCCGCGAGATCCTTGTAAGCAACTCAACAATAACGACTTCGTGGCAGTAAAAGATCGAGGGAAAAAGAAATATACTGAGTGCCCTAGCTTTGTAAATGTACTTTTATACTGACGCCAAGCTGATAGTTTTCTAACACGCGAGTGAGATCGATTGATCCGTCAGATTAATGGAACATTCTTTATAGCAAAAAAGAAAAAAATAACCGCTATATATTTACAAGCAGTCTCAATGTATGCACAAAACAGAAAACTCTGAACCATCTTTATCAGAAGATTACACATGATATAATCTAATAAATATTTAAGAATTTAAAGCTTCATTTTCTCTTCCTCTAAATTAGTATTAAAAAAATTATCCAAAAGAGATAATATAAAATTGTATGACTTCTATTAATAAAATTCTGTTATATATAATAAAATAATGTCTTCAAAGACGAAACGTATGCAAGAATTACGCAGATATTTTTGTATCTCATTATCGTCGCCGTAAAAGAATATCGAAACGTTTGCGATCGTTCCCATCTTAACGCCGATCGCCGCGGCGCATTTACTCGATAGCTCCGGCGGCAATAACTGGTTCCTCAAGTTTTCCCCCGTGGTGGTGGTGGTGGTGCTTAAGCACGTGACGATCGTCTCCGAAGAATCATACGTTATTACACGAGTCGCCGGTGTGGGAAGCACTTAAACTTAATCGATTATCGATGTTGCCTCTAATCCCGCTCAGACTCACGGACGTCTAAAACCATTGCGTCTCGGTCGGGTAAGATTATACACGGCGAGATAATCGGCAGCCGCGCACGGGATGCCATTAATTAGAGCACGCGGCGCGCGGCGCACTTGCCTGGAATACCTTAATAGTTTGCTACATTACGTAGCTATGTGCCAGTGAAAACGTAGCATTCGCTCGGTGCTCTATTACGAGCCGTTATTCGACCGTCTGCATTACCCCGATCAGGTTGCCGTCTCGATCGAAATGTCTCTATCGTTTGGCAAACCTTTTATTACGATGTTCGATAACAAATCGAAATGAATTGCTCTTCTCTGTGCGAGAAGCATGCTTGTTTGAACTCGAATACGAACTGTTATATATTTATAAAAACGTAGAAGAGACATATCAAAACGACTTTTCACTACATTACATTCAATTTGCAAAACTAATGTTTCAAGATTATAATCGTAACTGTTAAATTAAATATGATATTGATATTTTATATATAATGTTTGTTATTTAAATTAATGTTATTTAAATTAAATTATTATATTCGTTGCATCGTTCTACAACACGTTCTTGAGCTCATAATATTTCCTTCTCAATCTCATTAAAAACTGAAAATTATGTCTAATGTTTCGCTTCCTCTCTAACCGTCAAGCGACCGACGATGCTCAATTATTTATCTCTTAATTCAAAGCTATTCCGCGTTTTTTTGCCAAGTAATTAATTTTACACGCATAAGCTCTCGCGAAGCTTAAATAACTTCATGCTTGAGTACGCGCGATATCTATAGCCGTATAGTTTCGCTCTTTTCGCGCGAGCGCGCGCATTAACCCGTCTCTCGAAGTGATGACGATGGATTTTGATTCACGTAGCGCACGGCAGCTCATCACGGGACGCGATCAACATGCCAACGCCATCGTTACAGAGACAGACGCAACATTCGGTCGCATTATCACGCGTATCACCTGATGATTATGAAGCGTTATAAACTTCGATGTATCTAATAATTTTGATAACATCGCGCGTGAATAGTTCTAATGATATTCTGATTTTAATTGAATTTAGTAATTTTCTTTTTCAATTTATTTGTAATAGTAATAAGCGCACTTCACGTAATCTTCACAAATTCGACAATAAATAATCATCCCTCATTTCCGGAAACTAAATTTCGCTACTCTCTTACAAAACATCAGCTCTCATCACTCTCTGGAATGATATCTTCGTGTTTTTATGACGATCGAAATCTCAATCGCAGCACCACGCACACTTCTTTACATTTCTTGTAATATTTTTATTTTTTTGCGCGCGCGCGCGAATTCGACAAGCCGCCTAAACGCGAAAAATAAATGTTTCTCCAAATCGCCGCTCGAATATAACACTTGTATTCCGTGTAATATGCTCGATAACCGACTGGTTTATACTGGAACCCACTCGCACGAGGCTGCCATAGAATCCTGACTGGACTGCGCCAGATGATGCCGACGCCGACGAGACGCCGTCTCGTTGTTAACGAGAGGCACCGCCATTGTTTGCGGCCTACTTCTGCCCGTCCGACCGATGGCTTTCTATGCCAAAGGTCCTGTCTGTCGATACTGTCACGCGGCACGCGGACGCAATTTAAGTATTACCTCATTACGTCACTCTGTCTCCCCGGACGCCTCGTTGCGGAAACTTGGAAACGGCTGGCGCGGTCGCGCTAATGGACAGTTTCTCGCGAGGACGTGCGACGAGAGACATTATGCATGCATATTATGCGCGAGGGTTGCGAATGGCCTCGAGACGAGCCATGGAAATGCAACCGCCTATCCGGGCCGCGTACGAGAAAATTTCAAATACAAATGGGCACGCGCATTCGTCACGCTCGCTGCGATCGTTACAATGCTACTAGTGAGAAAAAAGTTAAAAACAAATCGCATAGCAAAATAAGGATATACGTGTCCAGGACACGGTTTTAAAATAAAAATATGATTGGTGTCGAAAATCAACATATAATGACTGTAATTATTTTTTGTCTGTTTGTTTTTTACTGCAGTGTTTCTTCCGTAATTTTAAAATTAAAACACTGTATCCTTCTTTTTGTAACGTACAAATTTTAAATTCTTGGTCTCGTGACAGGTCGAAATCTTATCGGGTATCTTTGTTGCGACACAAACATGTTTTTCTTTTTTTTTAATAATTAAATATCTCTTTTGTGTTTATATCATAGTTTCCTAGAACTTGTGTGATACATTGTGTGACTCGGTTACACAACTTCCACAGAAAACGTAGTAAAGAGGTTGACATTTCTGCTTCACAATAAAAATCCGGACAAAGAATACTACGAGGTTTTGATTATTCCCGTTGCGAAACGTTTTCACGGGTAACTGACGTAATGCTTTTATCCACTCAACTTCTCTCTCTCTCTCGCTCATTCTTTACCTTTCTTTGCAGAATTACCTCGTATCGTGTTACAAGCGGCATTTTGTACGAAGCGGAATCCGCGGCCCGAATGCACGCATTAGTCTGCTCTCTTATTCTCGGAGCAGAATTGAATTCTGCGTTGGTAATTCCTTCAGAGCTGTCAGCAAATAGCGATATCCGAGGATAAATCTTACAGAAACATCTAGAGCACTAATGGAACTCTCAAGAACGCTATTTATCATTTCCTTAAATTTTACTATCTACTAAAACGTTTTTTTTTTTTTTTTTTTCATAAAAGATTAATGCTTAAAAGTACTGTATATATCAAAATCATAAAATAAATATACAGAATGTCCCGTAAGTCGAAGTCAATCGCTCGGAAGGTGAGTGGGGATCCAAAAACAAGAAAAACAGTTGATATGAACGTAAGTTGTGACAAACTGTGAGATCCTGTGAGATCTCTGCTAAGGGATGCTAAGGGTATCTCTACGTAGTGCATCCTGGATAGTGCTAAAGCACTCCGCAATTTTTATTTGACTTTAGTTATGATATAAAACTTATATACTAAAATCATCTCTTCTTTTAATTTTGACAAAAAATTTGAAATGAGCAATTCCAAGATTCAATATAAAAATGGCGATACCTCGAAAACAACGTATTTCCGGACATATGTTCATATCAACTTTTTGTCTTGTTTTTAGATCCCCAATCATCCTCCGAGCAATTGATCTCGACTTATGGGACACCCTGTATATAGGCTAGTTTTTGTTGTTATTCAAATATCGTACTTGTTATAATCACCAGAGATTTTACGACTAATGTTAATAGACATCAAGTAGCGAGAGAGAACTTTCGTTGAAGAAGCGCGCGAAACTTTTCCGATTCAAGTAACTGTCACCTGTGCAACATGGATGACTCTGTACACTTGAGTGTGACCGATTTATCTCGCGCGCGACAGAAAAGTGAAGTTTCAACTGGGCGAAGGTGAACATTAATTTCAGCGGAAGGCCGGAGGTGAACGGGACGACGTAACGCCTTCATTCACTCACTTTGCTCATTCATCTTTCATCTTCTCTCGCGTGTGTTTGGTTTGGCCCGGGGAGTCTTACGTATGCATTAACTTACGATGCGCTTACTCCCGGCCAAGAAACCGGCGAAGAAGCAAGATATCCGCCGCAGCGATTTTGCAGCGAGAAGTGTTGCAGCAGATCACAACGCGAGAAGTAACTCGACCGTGGTTGCGGCGCGATGATTTTCTCGATTTTATTTGCTCTCAAAACACTCTGGGTGGCCCCGCGCACGCCCTTCCCACATCTGCATCACGCGCTCCTTCGTTTCTCAACTATTCAATCCGTCAGTCCACTCCTTTCTCTCTATCTCCGGTTTCTTTCTTTCTTCGCGAAATGACAGGATCGCGAAATGATTTACGCGCCGCTCGTACGTCTTCTTTTGTGTGTGTTTCGAATTTATGTACGTACGTTCGAAAGAGAGAAAGATTTTCACGCGACTGACGGCGCTCTCACGACGACGACGCGAAGTTGTTACGAAATTTTTACAGAATGTGAGACAAGCGTATTTTCACGTATATGCTTACTTATATATTAAATTGTCTGTTTTTTTTTGCGCTATTTTCTAGATCCGGAAACGTTTTAACGTGAAATTTGTAAACAAAAATGTTTGAAGAACAAAAATATTCATGCCAATATATACAGTGGCTCCAAAAAGTATTGGCACGTTCATATTTTTAAAAATATTTTTATATAGTGAAGTGATATATTAATACGTTTAAAAATATGTTCATTAATGTCTTATAATATACCTATGGAAGCAGTATATTTTACCGAAACTCTTTTAATATCGTAGTTGAAGCAAGTAAACAACAAAAACTTTTTATATTCAAAAAAATATTGGCAGACTTGCGTTTTACATAGAAAATACACAATTTTCTTGAAGTTTTAGTACAAAACAAGTTTTAAAACTTGCGCTCCGTAATAAATTATCACGCACCACATCTGAGCATTCGTAATTCCCTCGATAAATGCTAAATTTTCAACTCCATTGTAAGACATACAACTCAAAACCGTTATATGCATTATTATTAAATGTGCCAATGTTTCTTGGAGTCACTGTAGATAGCCAACTAAAAGTACAAATAAATAGGCTTTTATTTTCGCGTGCAGATCGCGCTTAGTTTTCATGTTTACGGGTAATAATCAATAACAAACTCGCGATTGTTGCAACGACGGAAACATGCGAATGTTATCATATTCATAATTTGTATGGAAATACATTGGCAGCATAGTGTGTAAATAAGTGCGACACGGAAGAATTGATCGCAATACAACCGATCCGCAACAACGTCATTGTAATTTTAACAAAATTATCCGGTAAACACGTATTATGGGTCACTACGTCTGCGTTAATGGTCAATACACGCATCCACAATACATTCGTTACAGAATAGTGAATATTGATGGATCCCTCTTAACGTCGCATTAATGACATATTATTTATAATAATAGATACGATCGCGCGTATATCGATTAATTGCGGATGCAAACTGTGTGTGTGTGTGTGTGTGTGTGTATTTAATATTGACGCGTCTGATTTGTCATAATTATCTTACACGTTAGAAAACGATGGCACAAATGATCTCATTGAATCCGAACTTTGTTTTCTGACATCGATTGTATTTCACTAATTAAATATAAAATATGCCGCCACGTAAACGAGTGTAAATTAAATATAGATCGAAAACGTATCTAAAATATATGTAAACGTAAATTAAAACGTCAAAGATAAGACACATCTTTTGATGGAAACTTTATATCATTTCAGTATTCTCTTATATCGCAAACAAATTGCATTTATTTGATCAACTTAAATACAATTTGTCTGTGTCGCGCGTATCTACGTAGATACAAAATCATAAAACAAAAGCGAATATCGATCGGTTTCAAAACATAAGAGAAAGAGGAAAGAGAGAGAGAGAAAGAGAGAACTACGCGTAACGAATCCGGGAAATCTACTCCGTATCTCTTCTTTTATTCGAGCGACCAAGTCTAAATCAATTTTTATGCAAATAAGTGAGCTTTCGTGCTGTGGGTTTCCGAAGCTCGTCCGAGAATTCCGTTTCGAATTTCATTGATTTACACACGTTTATACGCGACAGCTGCTGTGTGCGTACACGAATAAATGGAACTGCGTCCGTGACTCTCGCGAATTTCGGCTTGCTTTATAGCGATCGAAGGCAACACGCGCGCACTCGCGACACGCATCCGCACACGCTCTCGAATGTGTGCGAATATCGATGAAGTTTGTCAAACAAATTGCTTATACTGTCGTCTGTGTATCGCTAAAATACATTTCACCCGGCATCGTTGACGTATGGTGCAAATCGAAATTAGACATTTTCAGGCGCGACACGTTTCGAGCAAAAAGTTTTTTTTTTTTTATGATTTTTCATTCGCGCCATATTTCTAAACCAATCGTCACTTTTCGCTTCGCAAGTTTTGTTGGGAATACAGTCGGCATCTCTGTGTTACACACGTCCTCGCGCTCTCAATAAAAACGCGTGATGCGGACAATATTGTCGATACTGTTTATTTCTACGGTGCGTAGAACCGAGAGATAGGTGAAGAATACAGTTTATTTGTATAGTAACGTTGAAATGCAAATATATGTACATATATACATTGTCTGCGTTTCACTGAAAGAGCGCGGTGTGACGACTATAGTAAACAAGATAGATATGTTGAATTTCAATGCATTATTACTTTATGCATCGTTCTCGTTATTAGCGTTGATTCCAGCATTAAAATTAAAAAACAATGATGTTTGCAAGAAGTGAGGTTTTCACAATCGAATTGTGAAAACAGTCGATCTACGATCAAAAGATCAGACCGCGCGCGCGTGTTTCTTACATAAAACTGAGAATCGAGACGTGAGATATCTCAGTAACAACTCAACTGATCGACTTCTCTTTTGTCTCGATCGACTCAGATTAAAAAAAAATAAAAAAAAAGTATTCTTGTGTTTTTCTTGAACGAGGAAAGAACCTTCGAACGAGAAGAGCCTTCTCGAACGAAGAATATTTCAAAACAAAGTTCCGAATTCTAGAAAATTTCCAAAATAATAATTTTCGAAAACTTTCGTATCGATTCGGTAAGAAACGTCGTTTCCACAAGACAAGTCGGTGTGCGAAAGAACAAAATTTACATTAAAATTTTGTAACAGTACGAAGTGGATTATTCAAATTATTTTTAGAAATCTATTTTCGCACAAAATCGACTGTTCACACTTACTACACCCGTCGAAATCTGACAATAGTTTCTCTTGTCGTGAAAAATCCTTCATCCGCAACGTTCTCGCGTAACATATCAATCTGTGTCAAAAAAGAATCGCTCCCAGAAACTCCGTACCTATATTGTAGCTACGTGTACTTATCGGAACACACCGCCGTGTGTGTACTTCCTCGGACAAAGATAGCGTGGGCCGAGAAGAGTTCAGTGGGCGGAAAATCCCGAAGCCCTTCTCGCGAGAAACAGCCTGTCCGATCGTCGAATGCGCGAAATAAACGTTGCCCCATAAGCTACGCTCGTTGTTTACGGACGCTGACAAAAGAAGTATAATAATCGTTTTACGATAGAGATACGATCGACGATCGAGCGAACGATTTATTTCAGCCTGTCGGATGCAAGAGAGTGGCGATATTTTTTTCTGGATTCGACAAGACAGGCCATTCCCACCGATTCTCGGTGACAAGCAGCAGGTCGCTACCTGACGAGAAAAGTTGGCATGCAATATGTACGACGTGTACACGGTGTACGACTCGCTTTATAAGAGCGGATTTAGAAACTTTGAGAAGGAAGAGAAACTTCACGTAACTTCGTGCGTATGTGTACATACAATGTTTTCCGTGTCAGCAAATCTAAGATAATTGAAAAACCAAGAAATATTCAGAAGCCAAGCGTATAATAATTAAATTAAACGCGTTGAAACATACATCACACGCGTCGAAAGATTGACTCAAAGTAGTTATTGTAACTACTTTCTGCACTAAGTGAACAAAGAACTGTAAGGAATATTCTAGAAATTTAAGGAAATAACGACTATGCGCGCAAACATGTAGCACGCTTTCTCTTGGCGTGACAAGCGGCGGATAAACACCGGTCGCAAGCTTTCGGAGTCGCCGAAATTACCCGAGAGTTATTTTGCTTGTGCCGGCGAATAGCGAACGCGGCAATCGCTCGCGAACAGTCGATCGACCTGGCCGATTTGCATCCACGTAACATTGTACAGCAAAGTGTTCAAGTTATAAATATAATTTTCGTCGTGCTATCACTTCACGATAGTGTAGTTCTATTCGCTTTCTGCTCCATCCTCGATCAAATCTCTTACAGAACTGTCGAAAAACGTGTAAAAAAATCGTAATTTGAAAGCGAGGTAAAAATTGCAGATATAAATAAATGTGGTGAGTGTTGAATTCACGAGGAAAATAAATTCCACAATCTGCAAGTGAAAACAGAATCGATATATCTGATGCTCGAAAAATCGCAGACCGATTACTTGAACTTCCTGTGGATAAAACGCTCGTCAAGCCGGGGGTTTCTCGTCTGATTGCGCAGCGTGCGCCGGATTAAACATAGCGCGCGCGATACTAATTGTGCTTATGCGCGCGCTTTACGGATTTATTATTATCTCATAACAGGTGTACATACAAACGCGTGTAGAGCGCGCGGGCTCGCGAGCGTATTTGCCGGTATTAAATGTTACTGTGACGTTAAATCGCGCATCGATATATATATATATATTTTATATATATACACATATATATACGTATAAAGGTCAGCCGTGATTTATCGCGCACAGAAGCAGGTGCGGTGCGACTATAATCTCCGTAAGCGTACAAAATTGCGTAACGCCATTTGTTGCAATAAACTCGGTGACATTTCTGCGGCGGTTTTTTCTACGCAGCGCACGCGCCCTCGATACAACTTTTCCTGCCGTATTTAATTAAGGTCATGTCTGAAAATACATCTCGAGAGATTATATAATCCGAACTGCATAATTCACTAAATTAGTAATTTTTATTTTTTGTTCTAGAAAAAACCATGTTTATTTTTTCATGACTGTCAAGATCACATTTTCTTCCGGTCGGTGTTCAACAAATTCCTGTGTGCGTTGTGAAAATTTCTATCAATGAGAAATACGCATCGCCTATATGATTTGCATAACGAAGCGTGTGACAGACACGTGCGGTGTTACATCATTATAACGTTGTCATATATATTTTATATAGCCTGATAGAACAGCACCGATCGCATGGCTTGCACGTTGCAGAGCTCTTTCATTTCGAGTCGATCGCTATGTGCTGCGCTCGCGACCCGAGATGAAAAGACCCCACGGAACGCAATTACGGTCGTTTACGGTTTTGTCACGGCTATTCATGGAGAAATTGCGCGTTCAACAGCTACGAGCTGACGAGCCCTCCGCGTAGCCTTGCCCGCTGTGATTTCTCGTGGGATTCGTCGACGGCGAGGAGATTTCCCTATCTCTCGTTTTCGAGATGCTCGTCGTTCCTCCTCTCTCCCATTTCTCTCCGAAGACTCACAAACCACGGCGAATACAAATAAAGATCCGCACTACGTGCGGTTGTCGCGCCAGACTTGCCTATCGAATTAACTGCGGTTACAGGATAAGCGCAGTGCTCGAAGTAAGTAAGTACCGAACCGAAAGATCATTCAATCGTACTTGCTCGCAGCGTGCTTTGCGTCTGATTTACACGTGAAGAGTATTAAGAGAAATCTCTCGGGAAGCGCCCGTGCTAAGGTATTCCTTCAATTTTGCAATCTCCGCCCGTCATGCGAACGTTCCGAATTAATCAACGACTTATTATTAGTTGAAAATCAGTTTTGTTTCGAATTTCTTTTTATATGATAGCTGATACATTTGCTCTCTTGAGTAATTATATCATCTAATAATACGAAATGTATAAATTTTGTGACAAATTACTCTGTCTGATGAAATTTAATACTTTTAAATTAATTTTTAAATTACTTTTTGAGAAAATTGCACAGAACTTAACAGTGTGTATGAAAAACAAAAAACGTAATAATTTATATCTACGTATTCGCATGTTGCGTATTTAGTAACATATTAAAGTCAATTGCTTTTATGTTTAACCATTTTTTACGATTAAATCCGCTAAAGAGCAAACAAAATTTTATGAATTTATTTTTGTTTTAAAATATAACACGCGTGCATCGTATATGTACCTCGTATATACAAACTATAAATCTTTTTGCGAGAGGAATTTTACGTCTCGCAGGAAACAGTCTTTCCGCTCGTTCCGCGTCCTCCCTTTTGATTCGAATGAAAGCCGCTGCAAATCTCGGCAGATAAAAAAACAACTTTCAGTTACGGTTATCACACGCGAGTGTAACAGATTTTAATCGCTGCGCTTGTCAAATTAATTAAGTCGTGGAATTAGAAGTACCGAGCAAACATTAAAACCAAAAGTGAAATCTTTCGTCGTTAGTGTACACCGGAAAGCTCTCTCACCTTCGTTCGTATATCTCTTGCGATAAAACTCATTATAAAATTAAAATCCGTATTTAATCTTTCCTAATTATAAACTTTGCAGGTAGTTTGCAGAAGTAAAACTATCAATTCATGTGCGTTCTAGCATACATAATCTCTCAAGAGTTTATGTATGTTTGAACAACAGTCTGATTTCCTCTTTAACATATGTTCCACGAGATTACATTAAGAAAAATTACATTGTTTCCGAAATAAATTATTTTAACGATTATCAAAGACGATGAGTCAAAAATTTGAAAGAAGAGCAACTTCAACTTTCATTACGGTCTGTATAAATTTCGCTCTTGGAATTTTGTAATGATGGAGAGATCTCCGGTACGTAGCGAGGAAACGGGCTAACCGCGGTAAAGTTAAAAGGACCCAATAGCAACGTGATTCCGCAGCCTGCGGAAAAGACGAGGCTTTCCATCGTTCATTGTAAAGGTCTCTCTTAAACTATGAATCGCGTGCGGCGATATTGCACTTTTCTTCACGTCAGTCCGCGAAAAATGTTTGATCGCGCACGCGATGCCTCTCGCCGTGTGAAGAAGAGCAACCAGCTTTCGTGTTAACCGAAGTCCTCGCTAAATCTTAGGAAACGTGCGAAAGACGCGATCATCAGTCGCAGATTGCGAACCAATCAGTTCTATTCTGTTTTTACTCATTGCTCCCGACGATGTTGACAGAAATCTTACAACGTGATCATTCACGTGCTGATCGCTGATTTTAATAAATGACATCGGATAAGTAGTTGTGAAACTCGTAATAACTCGTTGTGAAAGTAGCAATTACACACATTGTACATGTCATTTATTAAAATTAGTACAGAGTTTGATAGAGGAATGCTAAAAAAAAATAACCTCGCGACGTTTAGTATCGCGACGTTTAGTATCGCGTGTAATTAAAGAAAGCGGTAAAGCGATAACGAATTTCCGTAATTATTTCTCAAAGAAAGGAGCGTGGAAATAAATAACAAAACAAACAACAACATGGCGAAACATGGCGTTATCAAGCGAGCATCCTGCCTCTGCTTCGTCACCTTCGACTGATCGCTTTTCCGATAGTTAATGATCGATCGCGATGCACAAGCAGTACGCGCGAGCAGTAACGAGCCAACCGCTGCCGGTTCTTTCGACCGTGCGGAAGCGCTCGTGTAACACGGCATGTCTGGTCCCGTTTTTCCCGCCTCTAAAGCGGGAATCCGGCGCCATTGTCGGAGGAACAAACGATCGTCTTCCTTTGCGCGGCGCATTACCGTTCCTTCTCGCAAGTACAAGAGTCCTTTTTATTTAGCGCGGAACAAACGGCCGGCAGACAGCTGACGTAGGCGGACAAAGACGACGAGCAACTTTACGCGCCGAGCATAAAAGGGTTACAGGACCAACGAATTCACGTTAAGGAGTTCCGTCCTTCTCTCTCTCTCTCTCTCTCTTGCTCTTTCTCAACTCCCGCTGAGTTGCCGAAAAGCAACGACAAGAGATTATATGAATCTTCTACAGTTCTTTAATGAAAATTGTTCCACGCAAAATATTTTTTCTTAGAACAAAATTAGGAAAAAAATCCAAATTTTGGAAAAAAAATCCAAAAATAATCGAAACAAACACATCAAACTTTAATTCGTACTTTAATTTTCCTGCACTGAAAAAAAAGTTTTGTTGAGATAACCATAGCTTAGGTAAATCGAACCAAATAAAGTGTTGTGAGAACCAAAGTTTTGGTTGAGATTACCATAGTTTGATTATCTCAACTTTTTTTTCAGTGTGCAAGATGCAGAACTTATTCCCGATTGCAGATAAAATAAATATTGCGAGATAATTCTTACAAGCTTGTCTAAGTTGATAAATACAGTTGCACGGTCTCGACGATATCAAGATCAAAATCTTGATTAATATCGACACAATGTCTGACACAAGCTGTCTGCGTGGTTGACCGCCTGATTGATGAATCAAGCGGAGCGCGATGACTACATTAATATCCGGTTAGTTCGTAAAGTAACAACCCGGTTGTTATTACGCTTAACGCGCGTCGTCTAGACGCTTTGCGACCAAGCGTAACCACTGATGAATAATTTATGCGTTTCGGACGTATATGGAGTCTGACATTTGTTGGCGCGGATGTCGGTCGCCGGGCGAAGAAAGTATAATGGCACCTAAGAGTAGGTATTTCTCCTTGCAGAAAATGTGCAACACAAATATGGACTATAATATCGCGACAAATTGCAAGCGATAATTTATGCAATTTTTCAAGCAAATATCTAGACTAATAAAATATATATATAACAAGCAAATATGATAAATATTTATTAATTTTAATTCTTCAGTATCTACGTTTCACCAATTGTGATTTAATATTTACCCATCATTCGTGTAATTTCAAATCTCGGGGCAAAGATCAATATTTTAAAATTCAAAACAGTTCAAAATTTAGAAATTACATACAGTAGAACTCCGTAATTTCGAGCATCATAATTTCGACTTCTGCTTTATGGGCGAGTCAATAGCTCCCCCCCATTATTGATCCAATTCCTCGATATTTTTAAATGATTACGCAACTCGTAGAATGTTGTCACTCATGCGCGTCTACCCTTCCGATTCTAAAAGTCTCCGAGAAAAAGAAATGTATATATTTTTCGTCTCTTGTTACCAGTCGATCGCTAACTGCAGGAAGGGGAGGAAAATAATTTCGAATTCTAGGCTCGGTTCTTTGCGCTCGAAATAATAAAATTACTGGGGTTCTGCTGCATCAAATGTTCGCAGTGTCGCATCGTAGTTCAACATTTGCGCGAACATACACAAATGAAGAGTGAGAGAAGAACTTCCGTGACAAGAGTTTCGCATAAAGCGCGTTCCTTCATATTTCACGCAAGTGTACTCGCGTGCGAGCCATCGTTCATGCGAATGCAGCTTCCTTATGCGCAGCTGTACCCCCGCAATCGGCTTACAAACTACATATTCAATTTCCGAATATAACATCCCCCGCGTACGGAAAACAGAAGACTCCCCACACGGTTGCGCTTCCGCATGCGAATACACACGCGAACGTTTCTGTCTGCGTTCAAGTTACAGAATATTACTTCCCTAAAGTATATTTGTCTATCGATGTCGATCATGGTCACAGAGAATATCCGTCTTGCATATTATCAAATATTCCTGCAGTTTACCTTCACGCATTTGCCTCTGCAGGAAGTTCCGCGAACATATTTGCCTTCTCCGAAGTTGGCGTGTTTGTAAGCCTCGTAGAGATAAGACTACTGCAAATATTATATTCGAGCTGTGTCCACAAATTTTTCACGTTCAGTTTCTTTAGATAAATATGATATTTGTTTTCAAAATAGAGAAAATCTTCGATAATCGATATATATGCGTGATTTGATCAGAATTCGAATTCCTAATCGAACAAATCCGCGAGATTTCTACCTTCCGTACAGTCGACCTCACACATTCGTTGTCGTCGTTTTTTGTAAAAACAAAAAAAATGAAATAAACCGAGAACATCGCGTTTGCACGCTGCGCGATATCGATCGTGTGTTCTTTCAGAACCGCACCGTCGTCGACACGCTTCACGTTTTTCTCTCTTTTTCATTCTTTTTTTTTCTCCTCTCCGTCTCGCTTTCGCCCGCTGTCTCTCCGCTGTGTCCTTTCATCGTGTCTCGTATATCTACTCTTTATCCGTGTCGCATGCCACCTCCTGCATCACACTCGAATGAACCAACGGTCTGTACAATCGTTCGCTACCCCGATGTGCACGTGGTTTCCACATCAAAGAAAGCTATTTGTTAATGAGGCGTAATTATCCCGCTCACAATGGCAGACGGCAGCACGCCACTGTGAAATCTGGGGGTGTCGGGAGCAAGCGATGAGCAAGGGTGCAAAAGTTCGCTGGAAACTGTAATTGTCCGCGTTTCGAGAAACGTGAGATTTCATCATTTGGTGGGTTTTAGCTACAATTACATCGTCGGTCAACGCGCGAATAGAATTGAAAAAACTGAATAAACATTCTGATAAAACAAAATGTCTGTATAATTTTTATTTTTAAAAGCTCGACATCACTGTTAAAAAATTAAAAACGTTAAAATTGCATATTATGCTAGACTCGTGGATTTTCCAGTCACTCCATCTTTCGTCGTGACTGTAGAATAACTGTGCTGCACCGGATAAACAAAAAAATCCCGACTTAATACCATCTTTTTACGCTGCTTCTACGATGTGTCTTAAACGATCAAGCGAGGGGGTTAAAAAGCGGGGATAAGCGTTGAAAGCCGGTCGGGAACGGAAAATAAGAAAATGTGCGCGAAAAAAGCAGACTGCTGTATATGCTTTTTGGTCTCGATTACGTTAATCGTCGTATTGTTTTTTTTCTTTCAAGACTTGCGGACTATCGCAAACCGGACGAATTTAACCGTGACTTAATTACGAGCGCGCTTATCACGTCACGTTTTATCTGCGATATATATATATATAAACTATACCATCGCAATACTAATTAACCAAGTATGATTACTCGCGAAATATGCGGAACAGAAATTTTTATTAAAATATGAAAAAAAAAATCGCGCGAACGAAGCGCGACTATTAATTGCTCCATTAAGAGAAGATGATACAAGACGAATCGATCATGATCACGAGCAACGGTTAAACGAACCATTCGGAAAGCGTCGCGACGCGTCCTTTAATAACGCGAGAGCTGTTGGGTTAGTTTGGGGGCGCAGGTGATCATCGGGCGATAATGGTATTAATACATCATCGCCCCCCGTGCTATGCCTCGCCGCCCTCTGATTGCACAGCAACCACGCCTGCAATATGCGTTTTCTCACCCGAAACAGGAACGACAAACACAGAGCGTGTTTAAGCGAGAGACTACAGAACACTGTACGCCAAACTATCCGCTATAAACCACGACATTGGCAATGCTACTTACTATTGGGTGATTATTGATGAGAGAGAGAGAGAGGTCCATTAAAGTACAAAACACACAGAGGCAAAATCCTGTGTGAACGTAAATACGAACAGTATTCCACAGTTGTTGCCTAGTCTCGATATTATTTCGGTCATCTTAGTGCTAATCAGCGTAAATTTGTATTAAACACAACAACTTTACATGTAAATTCTTCGATATAAATCCCTTTTAGCAAAATCTTTTCACTCTCTCTCTCTCTCTCTCTCAAGAATAAAAAAGATAAAAAAATTTATTTCGGTTAGATATGCAAATTGCCAATGACACACAGACTGCGCCGTTTGCGCCATATTCTTTGAAAATTGTTCTCCGTAACTCAAGAAAAACATCGCGGAAGAGCATCGTACAGTTCCTGTACGAGAAATCGAAGATCCATAATAGGACAGCAAAACCTGTCCTCGCTTTCCGCCGCCGAGATCCGGTATCTCGTGGTAAAAATCAAGATTCCACGACTACCTCCTCGAACTTGTCTCTCTCCTATGCCCTTCCCATTCTTTTTCTGTTCGCATCGGCACGTTACTGCGGCGCGTTTGTGCATCGTTGCATCTATATCGTGAATCGATAATGCCCGACTATACACACCTACGCATGCTGCTACTCCTGCAGCCTTCTGCGTGGCCGCTAAACAGAGCTACCAAACATTTAATTTATTGCTGTAACATAATGTAATTTTATCTAGATCGGAGTTGAAATTCATTCAAGCGAAAATTTTATTAACATCTCTCTCTCCGTTCTTTTTTCGCGAATATGTTGATGAAAATATACATACGTCATTGTGGTCTCGCCACAAAATGTTCATGTCAAATGTTACGATTGTTTTACATTAATCTCGGCTTTGTACACATTTATTTATCATCGTGAGAAACACAGGATTTTATCTAGGATTTTGAAACCTCGCGAAATAACTACACGAAGCATATATCACTATCACTTAAGACCGACGAAGAAGGCTATCGTGTGACGGACACTAATTAATTATCGGAGACGAGTTAATTTCATTAGAGAGAGTCCTCCCACCGAGTGTAATTGTTCTTGAATGATCCTCTGTCCTTACGCGCTCAATCTCTTAGACGTCATCCATTAACGTAATTCAAGTCTGAATGAACAGTGGAAGTATCAAAAGATCCACTAAGCGAACGTCCGTCTGACGCCTAATAAATGAGACAATTTCAAGTACGATATAGTTTCCCTTTGATGTAACTATCTCGCGAACTCGGGATTGGAAGATAATTGTTTCGAAAAAATTGTTCCGACGTTATATTATCGCAACTTTGTAACAACGTCGACTTGGTTTTCTTTTTGGACCGATTCGTACTGCTACTTAACTGTCAGAAACATTCGTCGTCGAGGCGGAAGAAACAGATATTATATTGGTGAAAAATTCTCGAGTCTCTCTTGCAACACAATATTCGTCGTACGAATAGCGATACACGTGATATTGTTCGAAGCAATATGAAATGTGTCCAATGGTATTTGCGATACACCATTCTTCGATGTAGCAAGATGGAAAGTATTTCGGATCGTGTTTCGATGTAGATAATATCTATTGTATATCAAGAAGTGCGTGACAAAAGTTTAAAATCGTCTCACGGATCAATTTACGAAGTCCACTTAGAAGTAATTAAATTTTTTACACGGAAAAAAGTTTGTTTTATAGAGTTTTCAGTTGCAACAAGTGTAAGTGTTTAAATTTTAATATTTCTTTAAGTTTTAATATTCTTTAAATAATTTCAATTGTATTAGTACGAACAATATAAAAACTTAAACAGCACGGAACACATTTTAATTTCATTATGTTGACGCTTTTTTAATCAGGTTTTAATGAAAAGTATTAAACTGATCCGTGATTATGCACGAGACGAGAGAGAGAGAGAGAGAAAGAGAGAGTTAGTGTGGTAAAGCAACCGAAACTTCAGTCACTATCACCGATCCATGAATGATTATATTACATGCGTTGAACCGTGTCGGTCGAAATTTGCCCTCAGCGTCCTCGATTTGTCATTGTTATTCCGCTCATGTTTCCTATTCCGATAAATCGTATATAATGTCAATTTGTAATCGCGTAACACATCGAGTATAAAAAATAAACGATTCATTTTTAATTAAAAATGTATTCTCTTCTGATGTTGCAAGAGAAAGAAAGAGAGAAAGTTAGACTCGATTATTCATGCTTGTTTAAACCTTGAAAAAGTATGGAGAAGCACAGATAATTAATCTTCACTATAAACCCGAACACGCGAAAGAAAAATTGCGTGGCTACGTTTATTATAGCCGTATAAATCTCATGCCGCGAAATAACCTTCGCCTGAGGAATCGGCTTTTAAAACGATAAGCTCGATAAGTGCGGTTTGTTCGAGACGGTGTGTTACCGGGATCGTTTTTGCAGATTGTAACGAGGAAGCTAAAGAGCGAGAGAGGAATTAATCGGGTGGTTAAGGAAAACAAAACGTCGAAAAGTTTTCGTGGTGGACATTGCAGATCCGTGAACGGTTCCATTACGCGGTGGCGAGGCACAAGCGACGAAGTTTGGCTTCGATCGCGACCGATCGGTGATTGCGTGGGCGACCGTTGATTACTCTCGTCGCGTTCTCTTCGTGCAATCGGTTGCGAAACTTTAATTAAGGCCTGCACCGTGACCGAAACTCAACAACGCGAGGGGCGGGGGGCGATAACGCGAACGCTTTTCTTATATCGGCGCATGTGGCTGATCGGTTTTACAGAGTTCGAACATCGAGAGCAAGATTGTTTTTTTGCAGAAAAGATAACACGTACGAATTGTTCCGCGAAATAATAACGTTTTTCTTATAACGTTATTACAACAAGATCATTCGTGTGACAACATGCAATATTAAAAGATAATAATCGAATACAACAAACAATACTCTTATTTTTAAAACTTTTGTAAAATGTCGTTTATTGCAACAAGTTTTATATAAAAATATATTCATCGTAGATATATCTATCTCGACACTTTTGCAATAAATTGTAATACCGCAAGTTATATAATTGGTTCGTATTTTATACAATTATATAGCAGAGCACGCATTACTAATTTTCGAATAAATTCCTAAGTAAGAAAACTGGAGAAATTCAACCGCTAAGCGTTGCACTTTGGAACTTTCGTACTGAAGACTTTCACGAGCATATTTGCTCTTTTCTTATTATTAAACGTTAACCCCGGATGTAAACTTCAATATATGATTACTAATAATTAAAGTGAATCTTCTGAAAGTCGTTACGCGGAGATGACGAAAACTTCCCCGGCGTTGAAACGTTTCTCCGGCAATTTCTCAAAGAACCGTGTAATATACGAAAGACATTATATGACTTACTTTATCACATTTAATTATTACATCAAAGTGAATATAACAATAAAGATAGATTAAGACAGAGAATGTGTACATGTATATATACATATATATAAATAATTAACTTCTCATAAAATAGTTCGCCAAAATATCAGCAATATAAACTCGAGCAAGAATTTCAATCCAAACTGTTGAGATTGAAAATAGTTCGGACCACGGTTTGCCTTGTTATGTAATTTCAACAAAGTGATTGTACGACGATATTCCCGTGTTGAGAATCGCAACGCGCGAGTAATACCTACGTACAAGATCAATAATATAAACTGCGATGTAGATTTCTGGATTTATGTACACCACTTTAATTTTCCAACAAACTTTCGCGAAAATACGGAGAGCCCGTATGCACGCAAACTTGTTGCGATCAGCAAGAGATTTGCGAGGAACGAATGAGGAGAAAAAAAACTTCTCATATTGGCCAACGCAGATATTCCAATAATAATGTAGGCTCGAGATTAATAAATCTCGCGGCGCAGCGTGCTCGGCTTCATACATATTATATGTAGAACGATAAGAGCAATATCGACATACAAACATACGTGCAATCTTCTCAGATTTTTCAATTCCCCACGGCAGGCAGTGAAACACGATGTTTTTCCTCTTTCTCGGTAACCTCCTCGCGCGAATAAATTTTCTATAATATAAGATTTAATCTTTTCTTGACATCGACGGTTACGAATCCAATGAGGTTTCACTTAAGGAAAAACAAATCTCGAAAAGTGAACGCTGAAAGTGTTCGATTTAACATTTCACGCAGACGATTTAAATTTAAAATAAAATTTACTTAACACACGCGGAAAAGGTTTTCTTCCGAGATTTTTCTTCGCCATCTGCGAAGAAAATCAAACTCTTCGATACATATAATAGATGAAAGGTAATAAAAAAAATAGTAAATTGGAAAATGTAAATAATATAATATTAAGATAATGACAGAAAGAGAGAGAGAGAGAGAAATAGAGAGCAATTTGTAATATCAAAATGTAAATTTTGAAACAAGCACAGATTTACATCAGTGGAAGTAATTTTACTTGAAAACAGTGTTTTAATCAAGTTGTCTTCCAATTGCAATCTTTTACTTTATTTGCGTAGCTGCTGCACCGATACAGAATGCTCAAAGAGCTTCACGAACGAGGCACATAAGCCGACTGCGTAAATGAACCCTTGCGTCGCCGTAAGATCGCGACGAATATTCATGGGGTTCTACCAAGGCGTGAATATTTGTGAAATATGAGCTCGGTAACTTTAATCGAACTTGAAATTCAAATTTCAAATTCAAATTTTCATCGCGGGCAACGGGGTTTACCTGATAATTATACCGCGCGGTGGCGCAGCCTTTGATGCGTCAGTAAAGTAAATCTTTATCAAGAGATTTAATTTAATAACGCGTCTTTCTCCCTCTCTCTCTCTAGATCTCAAGTAAGAAGACTCATCGCGATAACATCGCATCACCATATTTATCGCCGAAGTCGATTTGATTTAATCTCACATTCAAATTAGAATTGATCTTTCGATTGGCTCGAAACGTCCGGTAAACCGGAGACGCAATAAAGTTGTCCGTTTCTATGCTATTATTCATGCACATTAAACTTCACGCTCGGCTCTCTGGAATATCGAGATCGCAATGTACGATCGGTTCCCATAAAGCGAATAAATTAAACTAGATCATATTGGAAATAATAATAATAATAAAAAAAAAATAAAAATAAAAAAATGCTTAGCGGTACGAGTCGAATTGAAATGCGATATATGTAAATAAAACGGGTTTAATGGCACGCGCTATTTCATTTGGCACAGATGCAAAAGAAAAGGTGACGTAAATAGCTTCGTGGAAGTTGCTCCGCGTGGTGGTTTTGTCTCGACCGATAAGCTAAGTACAAGGGATGCTGGGAGTGATATAAATTCGCTCATGAGAACCGTGACGGCTCTCAGATAGAGCGGTACACAACGTTAACTTAATGAACGCGATGTCTACCAAGACGAATGGCTTTCCTAGAGCAACACAAGCTCTCTCTCTCTCGACCGCTGGTCGATCACACACAGGTTCGAGTAAACACTTGGCAAATAGTCGCCAATCGCTCCCAATTTTCTCGTCCATTCTATCTGAAATCCTATCGGTCCTCCCGACAACCACGCTATTCCCTTTGGATGCATAAGCAAACACATGCGGTTCCAAGCAAACAGATAGTTCACAAGCAAATGTCAAAACCAGAGAATCTTTGCGCGCGATTCGTTTGCTTTAACAACAAAGTGAATCCAATCTCTAATCTATCGAAACTTTGCGCAATATAACGAGATCTTCATTTGTATTGGATATTTTCTTAGAGAACACGATCTAATTTAATATTCTTTTCTTATCTTTTAGTACACACATTTGCATACAAAATAAAGAAATATTTCTTTATCTCTGCGTAGTCAAAACTAAAAAAAAAACCTTTTTGTTAAGCAACTCGATGTGAGAATATCTTAATAATTATTTATTAATTAGACAATAAATAACGTAATAGAGAAAAAAACCTTCAGTTTCTCAGGTAGCAATACGAACACATTAACACGTTACGAGTCCAAGGTGACGCACATATATGTATCCACAATTAGCACTAGCACTCACAACATGCTGTATCACAAACTGTTCTATATGTTGCGCAATCCTTTAAGTTGAAAAATAATCGCGAATTAATAAAAACATTCCGCGAAACCAACCAAGTCCCGTAAAAAGGAAGCTTTTTGAAACGAGCGTCTTTCAATTTCCACCTGACGGAGTTCACGACCTGGCGGCCGTCTCTTCTTCCTCCTCCCCCTCCTCCTCCTCCTTGAAGACAGTGCAATTACTATCGAATCGTCTCTTTTCGTGAGCAGAGACACGTGTGTACACACGCGCACCGGCGAGAACTCGAGGGCACTTTGCTCCGACGCCCGCGCTCAAATTCGACCACCATCGATCGAGTCCCATCGGCTCTTTCTCGTCCGCGCGCTCTTTCGTGACACTCGGAACGTTTCTATTGGCACTCGAGCATCTCTCGAGAGCAGTCCCTCGTCTAGTCTAGTTTTCTCTCTTCCGCTCAACTGTGTGATGTCGGCGACGCGACTTGTTTCGTCGAGGCCACGCTTCAACCTTTGATGACATTAAGAGCGAGGACGTCGAAAAGACACAACGTGAAAGAAATTCTCTTCCAACAATTCTCGCAGAACAATGGTCCTTGTATCAGACACGTGGAGGAATAATATAGTTTAACATTTGTCATCGAGCTTGTTACGTTCTTGGATTACGTCATTGACATTTTGTTCTCTTTTCAAGCTAAGACTGTGTTCAAGGCGACATTGATTGTTACCTCAGCGCACACGTGTTGTCACTAAATTCTTATATACGTGTACACAAGACTATGTATTATCGGTTTTTGATTTTTCTGTACTTTATACGCGAAGTAAACAAACAACTAGATTATTTATATACATTACATCTTCCATTGACAAAGGATAAATAAAAAAAATCTCATTTCCGCAAAACAAGAGAACTTGTTTAAAGACCAGAGAAACGGTTCCGAGATATCTCGTTTCTACTTTTCTTTCCCGCTATATATAAAGCTCGCAATCTATTTCGATATCAAAAATACGAAGGAAAGAAAGTCATTCAAGTCGTATCAACCGCAACGACGATTTACACCAAGAAGAAGATCCCTTTAAGTTCGCGCAGTATCACATAGGTCCAATACACCATCAGCTGATCTTTAACGTGGAATAGCCAGCTGCGAAACAGTCCGACAGTCGTCGCATCCCTCGTAGATTCTGAATATTCAAATAAATACTCATTCAAAAGCGCAGATCTCAAAATTCACAAACGCGCGTACACGCGCACATACACACACACACATACATACATACACACAGTCTCAAAACTAATAACTTCTCTGTCACATAAAGCAGCTGCTATCAATCGCATCTCGCACAACATCCCTCGCGTCATCTTTCGCGCAAAAGTCCATTTTCACTCCCGATATCATTCCCACGAGTGCATCCGTTCGCTTTTGATTTTTGAAAAAAAAAAAAAAAACTCACGAGAAGATCAAAGACACGCGGTCCTCACAGGAAACATTTCATATTTTCTCACACGGGACTGTTCGCGCTTTTTCTCCTCCCCGCGAACATCTTCGACGATCGTCGGATTTTCCCTCGATCTCGCTTCCATCCCTCCGCACGAAGATCGAGCGATGATCCTCGAATTCCCGTGTTTGACACGTAGCGTCGTGACACGGCGGCGCGTGTGTTCGAAAGCCTGGGAACTGTCGCAGCAAGATCAACCCCCGAAGGAAGAGAAGGAAGAGACGGTCGTTTCGCGATCGATCGTTCCGATGGATCGGACTCCGGCGCAGCGGCGGGCGATCTATCGCGCGAGAACGCAAGGCACGAGTGCGGAACGTTGTGGTGTGTACGCGGCACTGTCGTCCGTACCCTCAACTCCGTAGGTACTTCGCATCCGCACTCCCGGTGCTGTTGGCGGTCGGCTCGTCGTGCGCCACTGTGTGCGGCTACGTCCACGTGCACCCACACAACCACGTGACACGTGGGCGTGTTGAGGCACGAGGGGGAAACGGAGGTCGACCTGGCGGAGGGATGGGGTGAGGAAGCGGGACAGGCACGCAGAGAGCGCGAAAGTAAGACAGAAGCGGAGGGAATAGCATTAAGGAGACAGAGGGAGATAGAAGGACGAGAAAAGGGAGAGGGGGTAAGTTGGTGCAGAGGCTGTGTAAGAAGGAGAGATGGATGTGTGTGTGTGTGTGAATATACGGGAGAAACAGTGAGAGGGAGTGCTGCGAGACAGGAAACAAGAGCGAGCGACGTAGAGGATGCGGTGTACAAGATACGAGGAGAAAAGGAGAGACGGTGAGCAGAGAGGTGAGAGAGCAAGAGTGGGTAGTTTATAGAAAAGATGACTCCGGTATAAGTAGAATATCAGGCGATTTTACAAGAGGAAAATATAGCGTGTATTAAAGAAGAAGGGTTAATGGCAGAGGATGTAGATAAGAGGATACGGTGTACCAGGAGAGAGAGAGAGAGAGAGACCTTCTCTTCTTAACATCATACGTTGTAATAAGGATTACATCGGCTGTACGCGTTCCATAAGCAAGAATTAACATCAAACTCTCGTCTTCCGCTTATGTATCTTGCTACTCGTTTATCTTCTCAGAGAGACTTTTGCACATTAACTTTATTAATATATCGTTAATTATAATATAATTTAATCGCGAATACAAATTATCTATAAACTATCAACGAATTGTATATTAAAAAAAATTAAAGCAAGAAACACAAAGAATGAATTTCTGTCACCTAATGTGCACAAACATTCGAAATTCGCAAAACATTCAGAAATATAAATTTCGAAAGAAAGACAATAATAATGCGAAGAGAAACGAAATATATACACACGCGAGTAGTGGATACGGAAAATGAGAAGAGGAAGAGATAAATCGACCCTGACGGCGCCTTATGTACGTAAGTCGACCTTGCAAATCAGAAGAGAACGAGAGATCCGCTCCCTTCTATTCTCCGTCGCGTTCTTTCTCGATCTCTACCTTGGCCTGATACATGTCTGATCCGGATAAGTTACCTTCTTCCTCTGTCAGATCAATCGCCGCAATTTTTCACGGGAGATGCTTTTGCGTACACGCGTGGATCTTTTACGATGGGTGATCTAGGCTCTACAGCCCATGACTAACCGATCAAATTACGTAACCACATTGGTCGATGGGAGATCAGAAGATCAGTGGAGCGTTGCATAATAGTTATGTAACAGTACCTCTCTCTTTTCCTTCCTTGCCCTTTTTCATCTCTATCTTTCCTGCGTTTTTATTTGTTCTTTTTTTTTTTTTTTTGCTACATGTAGGAAAAGTGTGGTTTGTTTTATGTTCCTCTATGTTAAAATTTAAGAAACATTAAATTGTTAAATAGCTGCTAAATAGAAAATAAGCGTTGAAATTAAATGAATGAAAAAATTTATAAGTGGAAACCACTTAAATTTTTTAATCCTGTGTGCATTGTGTAAAATGGAAAAAACTTTTCTCTCGCTGCAGTTTTTGAAACGACAGAGGAAGAGATTGTTTACGTCTAAATTTATTTAACTCTAGACGGTATAGATTTTCTTTTTTTTCAGGAGACATATGGAGAGAGAAACCGCGAGAGATTGACACAAGTCAGTTCGCGACTGATCTTTAATTGAACAAATCGATAATACTCTTATGCGATGGATATAAGTAGTTATACTCGAAATAACTTGCGGTAGCAGTCTTATCAAAATAGCGCGCACATGGAAGATTCACTACGTGAATTCGTTGCTGACGGCAGAGCTGCTCAATTGAAGTGTTATCGGAGCGAGTGTTCGTGGTAACGCGGCGATATTTCAATTTACTATAGATTAGCGTCCTTTCCCAACGAAACAGACATCTCTTCAATAAGAACAGTATAAATATCGAAAGCGTTCTCAAAATTTAAAATAGCGATAGTCGAAAATGTTTAATTAAAATAGTAAATTAATTTAAAATTGTGGAAAACGCGTAAGTGCTCAAAATGTTTCTGCGAGACGAATTTTGTCTCGATGGTCATCTCTTCTGCAACTTTATATGTATATAATTGCAATTAGGAAGGTCGCAACAAAAAATGCAAATACGTAGAATAATAACGGTTCTCGCGAAAGCGGAATCGGTGGAGTGCCCTTCGCTGTACCTGACCCTTCCCTACTGAAGGGAAAACGCCAGCTAGACAAGGGGACAAAAAACACCCGATGGTGAGGGGTCGAAAAAGATTCCATGGAATAATGACCTTGCTTCGTGCAGAGATTTATTCTTTTCGCACTGGCTTCTAACTAGTACTTTTTCGCGACGTCGTCGCCGGATTTTCTTGTTTTTTTTTTTTTTTTTTTTTTGTGTTATTATCGTGAAGGGTTACCGTGTCTTGTTAAGATCAAAATGCAATCGTCTCCGATAGAGATCTCTAATAGAAAGATAATAATTTTTCTCCGCGACAAAATTATTTATATTTTTAGAATTTTTTCTTAAATAAGCAATTCCAAAAATTTATTAAAACTATATTATTATTTTTTTTCCTCTTATACTCTCTAACAAATTTCATAATTCTCTCGTACTTCTGTGCGCGTGTGTTCTACCGCGAGAAAATATGCGCCGCATATTTTGAGACGAAACGTACGTAAAATATAATACATTTACGAGGTATCCGGGGATATGTTAAACCTAACTATGAAAAGTTTCAGTGCTCAGTCATTTACGAAAGCTCTTGAAAGCAAAACTTCCGGAGTGTGGCTAAATGAATTTATTTCCGTGGTTATGTATTTCTCGCATTCTATATAGTGCTCGGACTGCAGTGCATTCGCTGCCAAATACACGTCCAATCAGAATAATATACAACTAAAGATTAATGATTTTAATAAAAATAGGACTTGATAGAATTTTTTAATTTTCATAAAATAAATTAGATATTTCACATATATATGATGCGAACAAAGCACCCTATATGTGAATTTTCGAATTAAATTTAATTAGAATTTCCAAGTGTATTAATTTACACGTTTAAGAGAAGTTGATAAATGTATATAATTGCACGTACGTCCGGCATATCGGCTCGCATCAATCTTAATACTTAGTTGTAAATTTTCACGAGCTTTTAACTTATTCAGAATAATATAAATTCTATCTGCAAATTTATCTTAATACTCTTCTGTTCGTCGTCCATATGGAAAATTTATGATTAATAGCGCTTAATCCTATCCTCATCTAAATTTCACAACAATTTTAACTCCGAATGTACATGAGACGATTGATAAGTATCCGAAACAATGCACAAATAGCGACAATAGTCATATTGCCGTTGTCGTCGACAAATTTCATTTCCTTCCAAAGAACAAATATCAAACGCTGACTCATTATCGCACGTAGCGTGACAGCTATCTGTGCAACGTTTCGTTTTACTTATCAATCGCTTTTTGTGCGATTTCTTTCTTTCAAAGAAATTTTCCATCTTACACGCTATTGCTCGAATTTGCGTACAACAGCGACGTATTCCGAGTTAAAAGTCTCGTAAAAATAAAGACAGACAACTAAATGGATAATCTTCACTCAGAATCTTAATGTCGCTGGCAAATGTTACGTTCTAGAGTTTCTCGCGAATTTGCGTCATTCCGGGAAAAAAGGCAATTACCGAGGAAATAAGCATCAGACACTGAAAGATTCATCTAGCGCGGGGAAAAACGATGCAAAAAAACATCCGAGAGAGAAAACGAGAAAAAAGTACAGTAGCGAGTAGGTACGTTTTCATTCAAGGTCGGCTTTTATCGCGCATTTGACGAGATATCTCGCGTTCGGAATAACTCTCGAAAACACGACGGTGGCGCGCGAACCGAGCGTAAATCGCGGGACAAAGTTGGGCAACGTGGGATTTACTCGCGGAATAAAATCACGCTCGGAAATTTATCGCCGACGCGGGAAAATTTCGTCGCGCTCGCGGTTCGTTTCATCCCGCGTCGACGAAAAATATCGGTTCGCGACGATTCGACGAGACAGAACCGCGACACAATGTCCGTGAACGAAACGCGCGCGGCTCGCGAACGCGAAGCACAATGGCGAACAAGAGCGAAACGGTTTCGGCAAACCTCTCTCCGAAACTACGTAATGCGCGCCATGATGTACTGCAAGTGCAACCCGAAACGCTCGGCCGCGTCGTAAAAGAGCGACGTTTACGAGGGCGTCGTTGCGGATTCGATGGTAACTTTGAACGATCCGGAGAGTCTGACGCAAACGCGGCGATGCAGACCGAGACAGACCGCATTTCGAGATAAAGCGAACTCATATGTATCGCGATCGCACGCTTAACTTCGCGAGCTAGTCTTACAGCTAGTGGAGGTAACATTAATCTCGCGATGGACGAATCTACCAACGTTGCTACGCGGACTTGTATCTTCGCGATCGATGCATTATATGCGCGAATGGACACGTGCGGGATTTACCATGCGCTTCACCTACATCAGCAACATCTCCGGTATTTCGAAAGAACGGCGGAAATGCCTCGAGGAAAAACTCTAATCGTTCGGAAAAACTGCCGTGTTCACTTTCATGCTATTCACGTGCCGCAGTAAACTTCCTCTTGTGCTTTTACCAAATTTACCGATGTGTTGGTACAAAAACTAGAGTTCACACACGTGGCTCTACTTGTTAAAATATAATCACGATAAACATCGATGTAATCCAAGCGAATCACGCAATTACGTGATAAAGACATTAATGAGATCGTGCATCAGTCAAGATGAGAACAAGAGATAACGTTTGAAAAACAGGAAGAGTGTACAAAAAACGATTGTTGCTTCCAAACAATAAATTGCACAGGTGTCATTATCAAAAGCAAGCGTACGCTTGCTGTAATAAAAAATAACGTAAGCACAAGCTGTGAAAATTCGGGAGACCACTTGAACAAGCTTGCACTCGTAGCTGCGACACTCAATTTTGACATAATATAATTTTCTGAGTAATCAGAACGTGGTGTTTTACATAATATATATATATAATATTGCAAACAATCGTGTATGTATTTACTTACATGAGCGTAGCGAGGACAATTGATATGATTTGACTCACCTGAAACAGAAAAATATGAAACAGATTAATTATTACATTTTTTATAAACGTGTTTTTCTAAAATTGTCGGCTTATCATGATTTTGTCTCACGCGACATCTGAGCCTGTTATTCATTTTGTCACACGTGTGTGAAATAATAACCGCAAAAAACGCGCGAACAGCTGATCCGGGTCACGCAGATAAACACGTCGACTTATGATGACAAACATCGTAAAAGTTAAAAGCGAACGTTCACGGAGCAACAAGAAAAAAAGAACGATCTCAGGACGACTCGTATTCTGCGGCGAATTTTCTCTCCTTACAGGTCTTTAGATCCTTCGACAGTCTCGCAGCTTAATTCCGGCTTTTGCTCGCTTTTATTCGGAAGTTGCCGTGGGTTCATCTTGCGCCCGGTGTACACCAACGAGGCAAGAACGAAGAAAAGGAAAAAAAAGCGATCGATGCAAACTCAATCCGACGCCGCATTACGGCATCGCCTCGTTGGCAACAACGGGACGAAAAGAGAACTGGAAGAGATTTGCCTCGCTGCGCTGAGATTCGAACCGATCGATTAAAGTGACTCCCGCTAATTGAGATTACACGAGGACGTCTTCACCAACACGCCTGCCTGTTCTTTCCGGGCCTTTCCTCTTAATAGAGGAATAAATCCTGTGTGAAACGTTCTTTTTATGTTATCTGAAAAAAAAACTCAGAAAGACTCCGTTCAATGCAATAAGACAACGAGAGAGAACAATAAGTAGTTTTGTCGCGTAAAAATGATTCTCTTTGAGATCTTAAAATACATTAACTAATTTTTTAAAGATTAGTCACGCACATATCTCGCTCTAATTTTACTTTTCTATTTGTGATACAAAACCAATTAATTAGCAATCAATAATATTTTAATAATAATTATGTTAAATATCTTTATAATATGTTGGTAACATATATGTATAGATATGCTTTGCGTTTAAAAGTAAATTAAGTTAATATTTCATATTAAAGTAGATTTATTTAATTAAAGTATTTTGTAACGCAGAGATTTCAAGGACTCGTAGACAAGAGCGATACACACAGCATTTCCCATTCTATTTAGAATAGTCCGACATTTACATAAATCGCACTCATGCGATCGTTTACCAAGAGCCACTCACACAAACCACAACAATGTACTTTTTTTTTATGTTAACCGACGTTACATAAATGCGGTACAGCTGCGAGCGTATCCATTTTGCAAATCGGACAAGATCTCTACACGCGACAGGAAAAACGGTATACATAAACGACTGGCCACGCAATTACACGCGAAAATCAGATTCTCCGTTTGAAACAAAGACTTCAAGATACTCTCTCAAAACGGAAAAGTTATTTTTTGTTTTTTTTTTTTAAGGAAACTGCGTTTAGTGCAAACAAAAAAAAACTTTTTGTACTTGAATATTTATCGTTACCGTAACCAAGAGAGAGAAAATGTTACATTTATAATTTTTAAGGGTGACGCAAATTCTAGAAGAAGCTTTTATGCGAGCTTTATTAAGGACGGCGTGAATATCACATTGTCGTATACGTAGAACAATGGCTCGCCGTCTTTAACTCTCCTTAGACTCGCTCTTTGTCAATCTTGCGCTAGAACGTGGCAAAGAATTGCGGCGACTACTATGGAATAGAAATAAGGAATTGCGGTGAAGGAGAAAAGAGACGGAGACTGGGTCAACGGTAAAAAAATCTCTGATTAAAATCGCGCAGACGCGCGCTTAGAGCAAAGCCGAGAAATACACGTGAATATTTTTAATAAAGCGATCATGTCGACTCTGTGTGTGTGTAAAAAAAGCAACTGTAAAAAAAAAAAGAAAACGAAAGGAAACGTGAAAGTGTCTCATACACCTCTTTCAAAAATTGTCGCAATTCTTATATTGACAAAAATCCGAGATTGATAAAAAAACACGCTGTGGTCGTGAAAATTATTTATATCGATATAATTATATATTGACGTATGTAATACTAATCAAATAATATTCTCTTATGCTTGAATTTTTATATACGCGACCTTCGCGACCTTTTGCTCTTTGCAAATGTTATTTTTATGTGTGATTCGACAAATGTTAATTGGAACTTTTCGACATTATATTAATTTAAAAAAGAATGCTACTGAACAATTTTACTTGATTTTGACATATTAGATCTCTGTGACATGTCGTAATTGTACGCAACACAAGCTAATTAAAGGTAGAGCGACAGTCTGTTTTGCCCTTAAAAAAAAAAGACATTACCAACCGATCAAGTTTAATTAAATGGATCTAAAATAACAAGAAATGCTCGTTCAAATTTCAGAGGCACACGATGTAATTCACAGTGTGTTTAAAACCGTACAATGAAATTCTGTTTGGTTTCAATTACGGCCTCTGAAAAATGAAGAAAATATGCGCAGGCAAAGGGAATATAATATAATCACGTGTTTTGTAACGTGATGACATTGTTCTGTGCGTTAAAATCGACTTTTAAACTGAAGGATATCGCGAGAACACAGAGAGAAACTGTGTATATTCACGCGATAATGTGCATAATCCCATTGTCAAGTTAATATATACATATTATTAATTAATACTCGGAGAAGCGCTTGATTTAATTAATCAAAATATAAATTACAAAAAAAGAATGCAGCGCAGAATCTCGATGTATTGTGTGAACTGGGATTATTAACAGATCGCACAACGTTACGAAATATGAAGTTTTCTAAATACAAAATGAAAACCGATACGCTATTACATTTAATGTGTTTCAGCAGCATTGCGGTGTTGTTCGTGGCCGCGCGTTCGACAAAAACTGCACTGATATACGTACGTTTCCGCCAAATGTTGAACGCTCTGTTATATCAAATTTTACTTTAAAATCCGAAACTCTTTCATAAATCTTCAAAAGCCAGGAAACTGACGCGCAGCGACTGCAAAGAAGAAAGCTCCTTAGCTGATTAAGTTATCGCTCTTTCAACTCCACTCCGAGAATTAATGAATACTGAGAGAAAGCGGTAAGCCTAGTAAATTTCATGAGATATTAATTAAATTCAAACAGAAATTAAGACCGCGCAGGAATTAAACTGCGCGACGAAGAAAGTTCTCTGATAGAGAACAGAAAAAAAAAAAAAAAAAAAAAATATGCCGCAATAACACGGGTGCGACAAACACAAATCTGTTTAGTCGTTTATTCGCACTTGCAAACAAAAGAAGCGCAATTTTCATAGAGAATGTACCTGTATACAGATATAATTGACGGTCACTTAAGCACGCGCGGCGGAGAATACAGCTTAGCGATTAAATTTGCTGTCTCGCCGTTCTCGCCGCGGTATGCGCGAAATTAATGAGCACCGGCAGAGGTCGGGGTTCCGTGCATGCATTGTATCTCACGCGTTGATTGCGGGCCTCTTAACCGCCACCGAGTTCGCACCGTGGAAAATGCAACGACGGAAAACACCAGCGAAGGAGGCGCGATGAGAGGATATAGTCCGTGCGTGTTCATACGTAAGTACGTACCGGGGCACCGGTGCATGTACAATACATACGTCTTTCGCCCGCGGTCCAAAGGGGGGTTGATTACAATATATGAATATTCAGCGGGGCGGTCCGCTGCCGCCTTTACTGTTCCTTTTTCGCCATCTCGGACTTTATGCGCGAGAAGAGGATACCGCCGCTAGATACCCTCCTACTATCGCCCACTCTCGCGGCGGCCACTGGCGGCAAAGTTCGGAAAGCTGCTTTAATTAATTCCCACAGAAGTGAAACCTTTGTTAACGCTGGTTTGCGCTAATTAGAACAAATTAAAGAAAAACGTTGGAGCGTAGAGACTCCTTGAGTGCCGTCGTTATTGTTGATGCCGATTTGTTTGTTTCGAGCACGCCGTGCGGATTATCTGCCCTGTAGACGAGACCGTGTCGGACTTGCGAAGTTTTTCTTTCGAGAGATAATTACAAGAATAAACTCCCGAGATACAAAAACCAGAAAATAAAAACTCTTAAGATATATATAATGTGCGTTCAATGTTCACACGACAATGAAAAGACAAACGGTGGCACGAGAGAATAACGATTAAAAAGAATCAGAAAAAAAAAAACAAAAACGAGTTTGAACAATTCGTCATGTGAATCACAGTCTTCGCTTAACGGAAAGAAAGACAGATACCTGCAAACAGAATTCGAGCGAGTTCTAGAATTTCCGATAATTTGATTGCTCATGTGAGCTCGAAAATGCGAATTTCCGCGCACGAGAATTTCGAAAATGTAACATCACAACGAGCGAAATTCCCAAATTCAATCAACGTTTGAGGCAGACTTGCGCCTTTGAGTGCGCGTGTGCTGTTGATTTAGCCGACGCACGTCGAACAATCAAAATTTATCAATCAAAAATTTAATGTCGGAATGTTTCCGCATTGGAAAATTTATATTGGACTTCGGACTAATTAACCTACTTTGAATATCGCGGCTCGACAAGATTGCGCGACATAAAAATATACACCTTGTTACCATGTGTTACTATGCGTAAGGCGTAATTATTTAGCATAATAAAATTGTAATATGCAATAAAATGTAATAATGAGCACAGAACGCCTATTCTCCGTAAACCGTTTCGAAATTTTCATAGCGAGTGTTCCAACAAAATTAGTTCATTTCGTCACGTGACAATGTCCTGTGTAATATCCTCTCATCTGTGTAATGTTTTGTTCTGTTGTTCTAGCGCACAAACATATTGCATTTTATTAAATTTGCGTGTCTTTATTCATTATATACAAGTGATATTACTCTGAGGCATAATTTGTGCAAATATTGCGGCTGTGATTTATTTAAAAGACCTGATTCTCAACTTAAAAACGTAAATACGCACACATAGCGTGTTGCGCAAATTACGCAACTGCTAGTTGAGAACGTGAAAAAAATTTTTTATTCGCTTACTTGTTTTTTTTGTTTTTTTTGTTTTTTTTTGTTTTTTGATAAAATATTGCAAAAGATTAATTCAGCGCAAAATGTTTCACGGATAGATGTGAATGCCGATATATACGCACAAAAAATATATAAAATTTAATAAAATGAGTATAGTTACTCTGTAAAAAAATTCAATAAAGTAATTTTTGTTTTTAATAACGGACTTGCAACGCGTTTGACGGTGGCTTCAACGGAATGCAATCAATCGCGTCGATAGCCAGTTAGAAGCGAAAAAGCGACTCCTACAGAATCGCTGAATTTGCGGAACACTAACGTGCGCCTTTGTAAGCACAAAATCCGATAGTTAGACAAAACTCATCTTAATTTTACAAAAACTCAATTCAAAGTTAACTGATAGAAATAACTGATAGAAATAACTAATGGTTTTTCCACATATTACGTAAAGTACAATATTCCGCATTGTGTTATCCATGCAGATACGACTCGCTAAACAAATCCTATTTGAGCAAATCGAGCGATAGCGCAGCGAGACCGCCTAACTGACGATAGTTTAAAAAGTCTGAAATGCAATTTGTTGGCTCGTCGGACTGTGCTTGCCCGTTCGTTTGATCCCGCATGGTTTAAAACTGTTCACGAACGAATTTGGAGGAAATAATAAAAATCCACATCGGACGTATAGCCGCGTTAACCATAGACGTGTGTATATTCCGCCACGTGTAATTGAAATATTTCGCGGTGTTTTGCGTTGCACGCCAACGACACACGATGGGCATCGCGGCCAAAAATAATACGAAATAATCTCGGCATTATTTTCTCGCGTGAAAACGCGCGCCGTTGCTGCAACGACCAAATCGGATTTAACGAAACGAGGTGGAATAGAAACTGCAACAGCGCGGTTAGAGGTTTTCAATAACTGACTCCGCAATACCCGCAGCGCGGGCAACACGCAGCACCGAGGAATGCAATCAATCGGTCGGACGCGGGAAACTTCTCTGGCTTTGGTCGCTGCCTTTGGTTTGCAACCGCCACGAGGCACCGTCCTCTGTGCGGCGCAACACGGCCCGGGACGTTCTCCGGGGAATGCAAAATCTATGCAACAGTCTATCTATTCCCAGATCTCGCTACAGCATACTCCGATCGCCCGACAGACTCGCAGACGGGGCAATCAAGGGATCAAGAATCAACGCGATAGTCGATCGAAGCATATCCGATGATTTACGGTAGTCGAGTCACGATTGCTCCGTGTTACGACTGTAACGCTTTGCCGCCCGCGAAGTTCCACGGGCAATCAAATTACATTTGCGGAAGTATGCGTAGCCTTGTGGAAATTACATCAAGCTGATTGAACGCGATTTATTGATTTTGACGATTTAATCGTTTAAAGGAAATCACAAAAATCAGTGAAAAACCCGAAAACTTTTTTGTTTCATTATTAACAATTTAGTTTATAAAAAGTATATATTTTTAATATAGCTGAAGTTGTGTATAAAGAAGTAAAGTTGTGTTTAATAAAGAAGTAAAGTTACGCAACATTTTCAAGATTTTTTTTTTTTATTAAAAAATGTTCAAATGTGAAACTTTAAAAGTAAATTCCGATTTTCTTTTGAAGCTTGACTTTTGTCAGAAATGTTCAAAAATTATTAAACAATTTGCCTTCAAGTTTTAACAATAGAGTATACATGGAAATGCAAAAATACATTGTTTATTTAATCTCTGTAAATCTTTGTACCGCGTTCGTCACAATATTGGCACAATGAAATATGTACGTACGAAACGTGAACAATTGGTTCAACACGCGTTTCAGTCACGCAGCCTTTTGAGAGAAAAATGTTATCGTCACCAATCAACAGCATGTTTCACATTCGCCGATCGATCGGTCGCAATCCGATTACAGATACATGTATCGTCGAACCTGTATTCGATGTATACATTTGTTGTTGAGTTTGTAAAATGGATCTTTTGACGGCGCGATCATTTTCCGCGGAAAGATGAATGTCATCGGTAAAAGCTGGCTTAAAGTTCGAAATTCCCAATACGACATTGTTAAGTATAACAACAACATGCTCAAAACTTTGTTCCTTTGTACAATATAAAGAATGCCGCTTTCAATACAAGTTAGGAAAGAAACTCGCAGTAGTATCATATTATTCCCGTTTGGGGTGCGGCGCTTTGAAGCACGTACTCGACGGATCAATTTCAGGAATTTCGAAGAACTTGGCGAACGTTGAATTTGTACGTGATTAATTTCATTTGGTTAAACTTCCGCGAAGGGATACTTTCGCCATTTAAACTTCTCTTCATTCGCTTCGGAGTTGAAGGATAAATAAATGGCTTTTGTGTTTAATATATATCGATATTTCTATCCGGTTATGTCGAGTTTTAGAGTGCACTCCACGCTATATTATTTAATTACACGAGATCCATCTCTTAAATCAGTTTCGCGAGCGGTAAACCTAATTAAGTGTTTCTTTATGCATGCGAAGAATAGAACGCGTCTAACGTAGTTTACCTAAAGTTTCAGAAAGTAGCTCTTAGAACAATTTTTGTTGACAATTTTTATTTGACATTAGGTTGCGTTAAACATGTTTGTTGCTGTTTGTCAAATAAAAATAACTCAATACATTTGTGTAATTTGTAAAACTCTACTAATATACAAAGTGTCTGAAAAATTTTGACCAAGCCGAAGGCAGATTAAAATTAATACAGTAAAAATTGTTGAACAAAAAGTCATTTGTCACATTTTGCAAACTTTGCAATTGTTATTGAGTTATTAATTAATGAATGAGCACGTGAAAAGCAAAAATCCAGATTTTGTAGGCGTGTATGATTTTCAGTGTGAAATAGCTGATCGCAAGAAGCTGTGTTATACGCCGCTTGCTCGTTTGCTCCGCCCCTCTTGCTATTAAGAGATTGCATGAAGATAGCCATTTCTCTTTCCAACTGAAAATCATACAGAGTCCAAATTCTCATTTTTCACGCGCTCATTGAATCGCATTTATTAATTAATTACTCAATAAATATTGCAGAGTTTTGCAAAATGCCAAAGTTTTTGTTCAGATTGACTCAATCTACTTTCATACTTCGGTCTGGTCAAAAGTTTTTAAACATTTTGTATGTATAACATTTTGTATGTATGTGACATATAAAATATGAAAGTGGAATAAGAATTTCGGAATCGCAAATACATATCACATCTCCTTTTTTCCGTGAGAATGAAACTCCTAATCTATGATTGTGAAACTGTCTCGAGAAACCGTAGCGACATTTTATCATCGATTGTCGGCAAAAGTGATGCGAGAAAAAGAGCATAACGAAATAGTGAGGGTGAAAGTTGTAGCCCACAATATCGAAGAAACGAGAACATGGAAAGAAATATAAAACTCTTGCGCGCGAGAATCAGGACACACAAGGGCGGTCAACACACAAGGTCCACCGACCAATCTGTCTAAGTAACGATACGCTCTTGAGAAAGACCGAGAAGGGTCGTGATTGAGGACCGAGAGACCAAGTTCTTGTTTATGACCGACAACTGTCGGTCACGTATGTTAGAAAAATTACTTGGCAAAAGAATCTTGAAAAAGAAAGTACGTACGCGTTTTCTTCCAATTTTGTATAAAAAAACTGCGCCAGAACGAAAACTTACAGAATTTTTTTTTATTTCCAAAACAAAACATTCACACAACTCAGAGACTTCAAAATGTCGTAAAAGAATATCTGTCTTTTATAACTCGACAAAATCGTCACGCGACTTGCAAGCAGAAATATTCTGGCGAAGTGTAACGATATTTACATACATCTCATAAAAGTACGTAACTCCCCAATTGGAAAGTTTTTCTCTTTTTTTTTTCACGCAGCACATCTTCACGTAGCACTCTAGTCATATGAATGAATGCGCTAACTTATATATCTTTCGAAAAGCAATTGTGGATTCGCCGCTCTCTATCGACCGTTCGCGTTTTATTCTGCGTATGTACCACACTTTGTAGATCAACGCGACTACTCGTGTGACACGACGTAAATTCGTGTTACAGAGAAAACTAAACGCAGCGCCGTACAAATTGTCGCGCATCTCGACATCGGTAAACAAAGTAAAGCGACGGATGGGAAATACGTGTGACATCACGTCTGAAGAATGCGAGAAATCTAAAAGTGATTGCCAACAAAACTACACTCGATCGTCGCGAACTTGCACGCGACAACGCGGTGACACTCGCGATCACTGACTACATCGTACTCGCAGTCAATATCGACATTTATTCACACACGAATCTCTCGTTTACTGCGAGGAAAACACACGAAAGTCACCATGACACGCAATAACCAAGTCTGTGTTGCATATAACCGGAAATAATCGAGTGCCAGAATTCTAATATTCGCGAACGAGACTTCCGAATTCCGCGCGAAGGCGAGATCACGCGATCGAACTTAGCAAAGGACACGCAAAGATGGCCGATCCCGCGCATAGTAAAAAATCAGCAAGCAATATCAATCATTATCAATTATAGCCAAATTGTTTGCTCACAATAAATAAACAAAAATAAATTCCTAAGAAATTTATAAAAATTTCATATGTCAAAAATAGAAAATTACAAAAAAAAAAAAAAAAATTGATGCAAACACGAGGCACAAGAAATTGATAGAAAAAGGGATGCAAGGTCGCAAATAAAGCACGCGGAGCCTTTATTTATAAGAGTCGCCAAACGACCAGCGGATTTTTCTCCTCAAGATAACGACAGACTCTCGGAAAATAGAGGTACAGAAAAGGGCAAGTTGCCTTCATGAAAGTAGATACGATCGAAAATAAGGAGGCGTTGCGCGACTCGTTTTCTTTTTTCGAAAAAAGATGGAAACATGCTCGATACATCGAGTATCCTGTTCGAGGAGCTAAATGAGCACGGACGTCGCGTCGTAGCGTCTGTTCGAGCCGTAAACTAGTCGTGGTTGGTCCGACGCCTGCTAAGAGCATCACGTATCCAGAAAATCTCGAGCCACAAGTGTCTACAAGTCTGTCAATGTCTGTCACGTCTTTTTCTCTCAACGTGCCATTACGTCTCAACGTAAGAGCCTATAACAAAATAAATCACAATAACTTGTTTGAAGAACCCAATTTGTTTCGAAACAATAAAAACGGATAACTAAAATCTTGTTCTTGTGAATGAAGTTTAATTGCAATCAACTCAGTTCGGCGCGTTCGTATTCTCTAAAATCATTTATGACGTCTGCCACTGTTGTGTCGTCCATTCCCGAACTCCCTTTACTGATTAACCCATCCTCCAATCCGAGTGGTATGTTCGCTTTTCTCTCGTTGAAATGTTCATGCGCTCGCCATATGGCACGGCTGGCGTCAAAATCTAAATTGCAAATTTCCCGTTGGAAAAACATCGTCGTGCTCGACCCCGCGCTGTATATATTTAGATATTCGTCTCTGGAGAGTGATACATGTAACATGTGTCCTGTTAAGTGCTTAAACACATCTCTCTCTGGACGAAAGATGAAATGCAATAAATAATTATGATTTTTATAAAGATAAACGCACATCCGTCTTTTATTATTTACTTAGCGGTTGCATCTTTTTAAATGGACTGTAAACAATCTTGAGAAATTTGCGTGCGGCGCGACATCGGCATAATAATGAATTCAATATGCCTATGAGATATGACATTTTAGACAATCAATGAACACATCAATTATGATAGGAAAGCGCCGCAATTTAATCAATCAATTATGCAACTTCCGTAACTGAGAACTAACAGGAAGATAGAGTGGAGGTATATAGATGTGCTTTAGAAACTTGTTAATGAGCTAGCGAGACACCTTTGTCAATTAAGATGTTTCGAACTTGTCTTCATCGTGGCCCTTCGATGTCATTAACGTTAATGGAAAAATATTTTAACTTGAAATAAGAGCACGTTGAAACTAATTGCGAGCTAATTACATTATCGAACATTCTGCGGCGCGTAAATTCCGTATAAAGCATTTGATTGGGCGACGAATATTTGTTACAACGTATTTGATTCTAATAAGCAATGAAATTATCAAGAGACGGTGTAAAACTGTCTCCGCGTTCCTGGACTTAATCTATCAATTTAACGCTACGCTCGATTAAATTAATCATCGATCGACGACCGAGCAATTTGTCTGTGACGTCGCGGATACGGCTAACAAGTGAATACCGGTGTACCGGTAGAGAAGTTAGTTAACATTAAACGCTCGTAAAACGCTCGTAATCCTCCATTGGACGTTGCACGTTTGTTCAAAATGACAATGCGATCCGCTAATTCACTGCGGTGTTTTATGCGAAGTGTTCAAATATCCTCGTCTGTTTCGCGCTGTATTCGCGGTATTGCAGCAACGTTTTCATCGATAAGTTTTCACTATCGTGTATACAATTATATCATAAAATTTTCAAAAAACAGTCACCTCAGTCAAACTCAGTCACCTTATTTTACTCGCACGAAACACGTTAAGTATACAATCAACCATTAGCAGAAATGCACAGTCGTAATATAAATATCTACATAGATTTGTAAATTACATTCGATATAATGGACATAAATCGTGAATAAATGCGTAAAATTAAATTTCAAGATTATGTAGCATTTCAACGCGCTTACAATAATTATAAATTATAAATCGAATATATAATAACAATATTTAATATATTAACGTTGATATACGATTGTTGAAATATGTTCCACATTAAATTGTTTATTTAGCATTTTATTTAGCGTCTTTCTGACAGAAAACTATCAGCAAGAGTGTAAAAGAGTAACCAACAAGAGGTGGTTCTCATTCTGTGACGTTAAAGCCGCTACAGTACTTCGCTAGCATATAGCGTCAGAAAATAGTCTGGAATAAAAATAAAAGTAGAATGTCACTCTAAAGTTACAATGGAGACTGCAGAGGGTTAAAACACAAAAAAAAAAATAGAACGGCATGAGATAAACTACAGAAGTTACAGCAGCGAGAGAATAAAGTAAAAAAAACCTTCGTTTGTCAAGTTGAAATTAAAAGAAATGCTTTGTTTTTTAATTTCGCTCAATGACTGCGATCATTGTGTGTTTAAATCGCACGTGTAGCACGCGTATATACAACACATTGCACGTATAAATGTTTTGCATTGCATTACAAGCGATAACACGAAGCAGAGATCTCAATAATACGATACCAAATGCTCTTCACCGACATTTTGCGTCATTGTAAAAAAAAAAAAGTACAACGTCGTCCCGAAGTTGCAGCAACAAAAAGTTAAAACATGAGGAAACACTCGGTACTGCGCAGAACTTCTTCAAGCAACAGGATAAGATCAAAGCAAGCTCCTTTTAGTTTCATAAGTTGCAGTTGTATCTAAGTTCTTGATGTAAAATAAGAAATGCGAGGTGCATACAACCCACGAACGCGTATAGAATAATTCGAAGTTGTAACAAGCTTTTTCGCTGGATAAAGATCTATGAAAGTAGGAAATCATTATGTACTCGTAAAAATTTAAATATCAATTTTAAGAAAAAAAAAGATGAACAGAAAAATATGAATTTACTCTACTTGTCAGTTAATATCCAATAAAATGTTTTCGCTTGTTAGTGTCAGACATCGTTACACACACGGTGTGCTCGGCGACGAAAGCTGATCCCAGCAATTTCGTTCAATGTTCGTCCGCTGCTCTGACGTTCGCTCGGTTGCGTTCTAAAATATTGCTGTTATAAATCGTCGTTCAGCAGACCGCGCTGCGATTGTATTATAAAACGCCGGCAAATTAATTCCAATTTCGCACGGGAAGTCGCTCCGACGCGATTACCAGAACGTGAGATCGAACGAGAATCGACGTTGTATGCCGCGTCGCCTTCGTTATCCACAGTATATATCGCACACGTGCGGACGAGAGAAAATCGCGCACCCACACTTGTACACGCACTGACATTAATTATCTCCGTATGGATATTGAAATAGGGATTTATAGCCAAGAGAAACTCGTATCGTTCTTCGCTCCGTGAAATTTCCGCCATATCTGATCATTATATAGAACATCCCGGAGAATTCCGACTGTTAAGTCGAATTTCACTGCGTTGTGAAACATATCGTAGTGGCGTAATGAAACAAACGGCATTGAAAATACGCGGGGAGTTTAAAGTTTTCAATAATTTACAATTATTTAAGCAAAAGCAAGTCAAACGAATGTCACACGACGGAGTGCTTCGCCATTATTTTTATAGAATTTTAATTCTCTTACATCAAAATATTGTAATATTTTAATTCTTTTACATCGAAATGTAACGTAATGACGTTTAAATAATGTAAATGTAATGACGTTTAAATTGACAAAGCACGTTAGAACGCAAACGGAAGAGATGTCAGTTCCTCCCTGAATATTATAAAATAAACAGGAGAGAGAAACTTGAAGAACGGATGTAAAAACTAAAATAAATCTGAGATGACATTGATCGCGCGCGATATTGAGTGTCAAGCTACATAGCAGAGATTTTTAACATCGCCGTTCGTGAACGTCGAGAATGGCGATCATAAAAGGTAGCAGCTTGCACGTAAGTTAAAAACCGTTTATGCCCTTCCAGGGCTTTAACTTTTGCTGCGTCGGAGTGGCATTAATATGACGTTTAATGTACAGCGCACGATCGTAGGTACGAGATAATTAATTTTACTACTGTCGTCAGCTCTAAATGTTTGAAATTTGCGTGAAAGATCCGATTAAATTCCAGTACGGCATGTGAATTGCAATTAGATATGCTTTTGAAATCTCGGATAGGAAATATTTTTTGAAACTGCAGAATTCTTGAAAATTGTCGCATCGCTTTTCTAAAAAGCGTGTCCTCGGCAAAAAAATCTTCTTGCGTCTTAGCTCGAGAGAAAACTCGTCCATCGATTGCGTGAATAACCTTCGATAATTTAATTATGAGTTCGAAATAGCACAAATCAAACTTACTACGCGCCCAAAACCAATAAAACGGTATTTAATGAGTCGAGGATAGCTGGAACGCTGTTGTAAAAGGAGCGGACGGACAGTTCGACGAGCAATTAGAGAGCGAACTAATTTATTGTAAGAGAAAACTTTTCATTTGTAACTTTCAAACGCAGCCGCGATTTATCGTATACCCTCGATTGGTGTCTAAGCTGCAAGAAAGTAAATTTCTCATCCATCGAAAGAATGCGTTGAAAGTGCGCGGTGATTCGACATTTTCTTCGAACCAATAATGGCAGCCGAGCATTCTTGTGCAGCGTTCGCTCGGCAGCGACCACGGCTGTTATCCACTCCAAGATTTCTACCGCTTCCGTTCTCGATTTATCCGGCTAATTTTGTGAATTAATGGCCCCCGTTGCGCCGGAACCGACAAATTACATTGTTTAAATGCCCTTTCGTCAAGCGATCTTCCACGTCGATTCTTTCCTCGAGTATCAGATCCCGGAATGCTATTCCGATTCCACGAGGATGGAAATCTCCTCCTGTCCCGACCAATTAATCCCTCAACGCCACAATTTCCATCGCGCTCATTTTGTTTTCGTACTACTACGCTACTCTTTGCCATTTGTTATTTTTTTTTTTTTTTTGTTTTTTTCTTTTCACGACTTTAAGTTGTAAAAAATTATTTGTTCTTTTTAGTTTTACAATCATAATAAAAGTTCACAAGCTGTTCAGTTAAATATGTAAGAAAAATTAATATTATGAAAATTCTTTAAAGTTTCTTAATAAAAAAATGGCGCAAAAAATTAAAGAATTAAATTGAAAAGAAACGTAAGAATGAACGAAAAGATGCTTTTGTATTCGTTCGTGCAATCGTATCGTGATGTAGATTAATGAAGGAATTAAAATAATAATGTGCTGTAAATTTAAAAAGAGATATTGCATCTTCGAAATGAAAGCTCTTTTTGAAGTCGAGAGTAAAACTTTTTGTGCGCCATTTTACGAAGCTTGTCACAGAGGCAAATTATATGGCTTCTATATATTTTCCGCAAATTATTTTATTCAGTAAAGTCCTGCAATATAACTTCGCGATATAAAATAATATCGAATAAAAAAGAGAAGGTGCGATAGAAATATCTCATTGATCAAACATTCATTAAAAACACTCCTAAAAAAACAAAGTTTTTATCGTCGCTTTCATACTTTTAAATTAATTTTTTTTTTCATTACGCTTTCGGTGATCATTCTATCTGTTTAAATGTTCTTCTCTCTCACAAGGTTGCCCTACATTCATTTAGCGCCCTTAATATTTTATCGATGGCATTCCGGGTTTTTCGCGCGAAAGAAAGATAGATGGGATGAGAAATGCATTGTCATAAAGTGGCACGACAGACGCAGCGGTCGAGGGGGTTGAGTTGCATCCAAGGACTGCACAGCAAAAGAGAACGAAAGAGTCGTAGGGATGAGACATCTTGTCCTCGCCTTCGAGTATCATCGACCTCGTGCGTCTTTCTAAAGAGTGATACGACACGTCGCGATCAGGTTTCGAAAGATAGGTATGCAACATACATATATGTATAAATAGCAAAACCACGTTCGCGAACCATTTTGACCTTTGCAAAGAGAGAGAGAGAGAGTTTTTAGTTTCTTAATTTACGGTAAAAATCTTCTTTCTAATTCGCATTGATCTCCCGGTCGGATAAAAGTTTTTGTCGATCGAAATGCTTCTGGTCACACTTCGCTGTTGTTGTCAACACTGAACAATTCACCCCGTGATGATCGAGAATTGATTGTCAAATTTTAAAAATGAGCACTCACCGACACAGTGACAAGAACTGCTCGCAATCAGCAGCGAGAATCGATTACGTACCTGAAACAAAATGAGAGATTGTTAAAACCGCGTTCAATTACTATTTCGATTACAGTAAATATCACACAGATGTCATTTGAATTAAATTAAAATATAGTGTTATAGCTTTTTTCTCTGCGAAAGAGAACGACTTTTTTAAAGACAAGGAGAAAATAACGGCTATATATGTGTGCTCGTTGTGATGTATGTATATGTATCAGTCACAACAGGCATCTCGCATACATCGGTTTGTAAGTGGATCTTGAAATATGCAACGGACCGTCATAGTCACATATAACACTTTCAGGCTGAAATCCTGCGACTCTCCTTCCATCGTTTTTCGCCGGTATCCGCGTGCACTCTCGCGCGCTCATGTTGCACGTACAATGGTCGGGAAAAAAAAAAAAGTTGACTACCATGCAAAAGATGACGATGCGTTAAAATGGCTCCGGCATCATTCTGGCAATATGCGACGTGCATTCGCTCGCAAACGAGGAAATTCTAGGCTCCCCTCGCGTTATTGCGACGTGCATTTATTTAGTACTTAGAAATGGGTATAAAAAGTCGCGTTTTCCGGCGACTATCATTTGCAATGACGTACGATGCGATATCTCTATCTGTCAAAGCACTCTCCGGCCGGCGTCATTAAACTCCGCCATTGACTCGAACGTTAATGAGAGGCGACGTTTAATCTTCGTCGAGCTTTATCGACAGTTATGATTATTATTATTATTATTATTATTATTATTATTATATTTCTATTATCAGTATTTTTAAGAAGCTTTATTAAAATCTCAAATTAAAATTAAATAAAAAAGTAAATTAAAATAATTAATCAAATAAAAGTAAATTAATCAATATATAATATATATTGATCATTAAAAACATAAAAATAATAAAAATAGAAAACACTACTGTTTGTGAGTAGAGAATAAATAGACAGAGATACAAATGCAGAGTGTCGTGCATATGTATGTATGCATTGTGCCAATTCTACACGAGAGCGCCTATCTTAATTGCAGCAGATTGGCAGATCGATAGATACGAAGATCCCGTGCAGTTTCTCACAGCGGCGAGATACGGACAAGTGACACAATGACAGAACCTGATCTAAGTGCATTCTGGTAACGGGCGGATGCCTGAAATTACACTAAGAGGTCGTTAATCCAATTATTCGTCTCGCTTTGAGAGAGATATGCACGCGAAGCCGCATATCCGAAGCGGGAAAATGATAGCTTTGTAATGCGATAAAAATGCCTCGACTCTCCCTCGCTGCTCTCGGAAAGAACCGACCTCGCTAATAAGACCCGGACGCATTTGCAAGAACACTACCACCTATGTCGTGGGTGGTGCTAGCAACATTATAGCGGGCATTCAACGCCAAGCGGGAATCGTCTAATGGCACTAAAAAGAGCAAGAAGAAAGAAAAGGCGACAGTGTTCTTCGGCGCGGCCGGATGGATTTCAGTGTATAGGGCACTTAAGATGAGAAAATTGTCATTTCGAAGACTCACGCCAACCTTATCTGGCTGGCCGTCGAAAGAAAAATCGAAATGTATTTGAAATGAAGGAAATAAAAATACAAATAAAAACGTGTGAAACGTTGCATCTTATTTATTGCATATAATCGATGCTAAAAGAAATATTGTGATATTATCAAACCAAAGAGGATCACATCAAATATAAGTTGCATTAACGCACATTGCGCACAATACGCATCACGGAGTTTATTTCCTCGCAGAAAAGTGCAGAAGCAGCGAAAAACGGAGGATTAGACAGTCCTCCAGGATCTCTTCGCGGTGACGCGGAGCGGAGAGGATGAGGTTGTGGCGCAGCGCGCGACGACAGGAGCGAAATGAGAAAAACTGAGGCATAAAATTGCATTTGCTTGCGTCGCGCCGCCACCTGCCGCTGCCTTCGCAGCCTCCCCACCAATCGTCCATCCTCGTTGTTCGCGGCCGCGGTAGTCGACCGCCACTGTTTGCTCGTTTAAAAGGCCGGTCCGCCGCGCTTTAATCAAGTTCGCCCGCGGGAAAATATCGCCGGACTGAGTTTCAATCCGAAAGACGATGAATGTCCGCAGCAGCCGGGGTCGCGCGTTAGCTCATTGTGCATTCTCGCCGCGTATATCACTCGCACAGGCGACAGTCCCTTCCCTTCCTTCACTCCCCGAGCTTCATCAGATGAGACAAGATAAAAGCAAGCCGGAAAACACGTCGCTCGCATTAGCAGCTGTGCTCGATCGAGGTCCGTTAAGACAATTATTTACATACAAATTGGTCGAGGCAGCAATTAAATAAATGCTCTTTGCTCAAAACAGACACTTTTGCAGCTTTTATAATTGTTTTTTACAAAACTTGTACAAACTTCGAATTTTATCACTTTGCACATAAAGATAAAGTACTTCGACGGAATGTTTTGAACGCTACAAAAATAAAAAATGTTGAAAAGCATAATCGTTTTTATCGTTTAAGTATTACGAGTTTTATACGCGAAAGCAACGCACTCGTTACCAACATTACATTTCGTCTGCGATATAGTTTTAATATAAAGTTAAAAAAAAAATTCCAGAGGTACTGCACACAGTTAACGTGCCCGTTACGAAATATATACAGGCAGTCTTGTTCCGTAACGACGCGTGCGTAACTTTGATAGACAGAAAGGCTTTATTTTACAAGGCCGTTCGACGTAAGTTCCGCAAAGCGATCAAACTCGTTTTATAGCTGCAACTTCTGCGAAATATTTGACGACGATGCGTCTTCAGAGATGGGATGCACTTTATGAACGCATCTTATGTATAGAATATACTGCTAGCTGCGCTACTGCATGTTAATGTTTACGATTGCTTACTTAGAAGGTTGCGGAACGATGTTGATAGCTTCAGCGTCTTCTGTTATCTTCTTTTTCAGCCAGAAGTCGCCGCTGATGCGCACGAGAAAATTTAAGGGCGAAATTTGTCTCATTTTCGAGAACATCTTCTGTGGTGTCTCTCGGATTGTCTCACGCATTCCTGTGCAAAGCGACCGAGAAGCCACCGAGACCCAACGTGGAAATTGATATTTGCTTCGAGTTCGACCGAGCGATTTAACTTCCGACTCGCGGGGGATGATTATATCATCCACCTCTCTCTCTCTCTCTTACCGCGAGCTATTTCCAACATACCGACAGTAATGATTTATCGCTGAATCATCGCGTGCGCAGTCGGCGCATCTTCTCCGGGGAATATGAATTCACGATCGCGTTTCATCGGGAATTCAATGCACTTAAACCGTGGCTGATATACGGCGCGATCACTACATTTGGTGTTTTGTGCGGGAGAGCATTCTCAGCATTTTCGCTGCTAGAGAAAACAGCGAGTACAATTTTTTTACACAAAACGTGTTTTTGTTTTTGGACTCTTACATATCGCAGCTGCATAAAAAAAAAAAAAGCCTCGAAATTTTACTCGTAATTTTTCATCGTGAAATGCAAAGCGATCAGCCACGCAGCGCGATGCTCTCCGACGTACAGTAGTATGGTAAACAGATTGAACAACATCTTCATTCAAGATCTCGGCTGGTTGTTCGGATCGTGCACACGCAAACGAAGCGCTTAACTTAGCGCGACGCACACGACTTTGTGGCAGTTACGGACGTATATGAGAACTTGGAAACGCGTTACTGTAAGAGATATAATCCGGAAACCGCTAATTAATACCTACAATGCGAACAATCGGTCAAAGTCACGATATTCGAGGAGATTCGCTGATGAGACACACTCGCGGGATAAAACGGCGACGGAAGAAAGAAGACATTAAAAACTCGGTTCTGCAAAGCGAGCTGTCTCTCTAGCCGGCTTTGTAACTAACGATTTGTCACTTGACCTGGTTCTCATTTCTCACGATCGAGCGCGCTTGAATTATTTTTATTACCTTTTACGACGACGCGTCCTCTGCTGAACAAACGGAATTGAACAAACGCGCGACGTTGTTTCACAACTGTTGTTTCGTCGCTTCGAGAGAGCGCATGAATTGCGTGTCGGTTATACATAGTGTCTCCGACGAAATACGACGTGCGTATCTTGTTGTGTCCCATCTCTTTCTATATTATTTTTGCTAGATATTCGTCGCAAGTACATATCGCAAGATACATCGTCCTCTTATATTTACTTGTGCAAATAAAACAGATAAAATATACAGAAGAGGAAGATACGGATATATGTTACAAGCATAAGCGCGTACTTTCCAAGTCTCGAGATTCTTTTCGCAAAATAAGTATCTCTATATCAAACATAGAGTATACGTAAATATTAGCAATTCAATATTAAAAAAGTGCATTTTGGATCGTCGATAAAAATCGCATGCATCGTCTACTCTCGTCGAAAGCAAACGAGCTATCACAATATATTCGGAAAAAATATTTGTATTTAAAAAAAAAACCAGTTTAAAAAATATTCGTAGGACGAGAATGGGATGGGAAACGCGCACCTATAACGACGCGCTCCGTCGCGAGACGTGATATTTCTAGAAATTTTTGAGCCGGAGCTTGTGCCCGACTTATTGCGCGAATATAATTCGTTTCTGTCTGAGCAAAACAGTCTGAGAGCACGCGACGTGTACTTCTCTTGCGCGAAAAAATACGTCACGACGAATCCATTATGTTTCAAAGTTATATCGCCGGAAGGCAATATAGAAAGTGGCAGCGCTCGACCTGTTGACGGGCCGAAGGCGCTCGTTTATTCTCAGCCAATTCTCGCTGCTCCGTTGTCGCGAGCCATTCGTCATAGTCGCTGGCCGGAGCCCAAATCCGCGCCTCCGATAAGAAGGTACTTAACTGCGAACACAAGGAATCAATTTGCACACGCCCGGCGACAATCGACCGGGATTTTCGTTCCCGTTCGCAAAACCGCGACATGCATGTACATCTCTTTAGAGCCGGTTTATCGAGAAAGAATCTCCGCTTGGTATTAGTGCAAAAGGCGAAAAAGTGATATTCCGTCCGGACGGATGAAGTTGGACGCACTCTTTTCTGGCGAGATGAGGAACTTTCAATCCTGCTTATACTTGCGCGGAGTTTCGCGAGTTTGCCGATCGCTACGTGTGTTGCAGTTTCCATGTGGAATTTGATGAGCGTTCGCGAAAAACTTGACAAAGATCCGGATACAATAGCGTATGTAGTCGCGGAAAAAAAGGCACTACATGAGCGTGATTAAAACTGTAAAGTGGCCAAAAGCTCCGAAGTTCAAAATAAAGAACGTGCTGCGTGAAAATTCGCTTTGAATTATTGTCTTGAAACGGCAATATTTTCTGTTTGCGCGAGAAAACGAACGCACAGAGAAAAAGTATAGACAGATATGTATTCATTCGTTACACTTGTCTAAATTGAGCAAAAATTACGCAAAGAGTGATTTATCGTTTCGCGGTTATCTGATGTTGCGCCACGGTGCAACAACCGAGAATTCTATCTCTTCGTTGAGATAACGTTTATCTCCATATAAACTATATAGAACAAATCCGTTTTAACACAAAAACGTCCGACCAAATGTTGCACCGTTACGGTCTCTGAATAGCAAGTATCATCGTTTCTCGTATAAAAATGCGACCATTCACACAATGGTGCAAACTATCAGCATCCTCTGCCCTAGAAAACTCTATTATGTTCGGCGCGGCGCGGCGCGGTGGGAAATACAATGGGAGACGCACAATTTTTTTCTCAGTTCTTTCACGCGCGCGCTCGTTTCCCGTCGTTGCTTCTCTCGTTAACGCAATCGATTCGCGCCACCATAAATCCGCCAAATTTCCGAGTCATTTTATTATGAAACAATATGTCTCGCAATTTCACGTCGTCTAATTTATTTCAGATTGCTTCAGCATGACAAAAACTATCCGAATTTGTTTCAAACAAAACAGAAATACAAGTATAAAAAGAGATACAATTTATTCTTGATCTCAATAAATATATTGGAAGAAATACGGAATAATTCAATAATTAATTTTCCCCGATGTAACAGAACTGATTTGAAATTTTATAGCAAAGCAGTAAATTTCGAGTAAATTTCTGTCGCGTATTTAACGTGTAATTAGCGTGGAGAAATGAATTGCGGTCTTTTTCTTTCGCGGCGGATGACAACTGATCCGAACAGAATTGCGAAGTAACGCTTCGATCGGACTCGAAGAGAGGAACTCAAGTTCCGTTTGTCTTGTCTTGCGTTCACGCGCAACTGCAAGTCACACCGACGTCGAATATCCGTAGCACGTGGCTCGTGAATTGCGGCGAAACTTGCGCTCCAAGAACTTGTGCTTTGCCTCGGTGCTGAACTGACTTCTTGGAGCTTCCGTTTCTCTCTCTCTCTCTCTTGCACGGAAGACCCCGCCCGAGATGTGGGTTGACACGTAATTTATCATTTCAAACGCAAAAATCTCGACCGCGCGAAATTTTGGTATAAAAGCCGGATTACAGAGAACGTTTAGCAAAAGTGTATATTTTCTCGAAATATGCGTAAAAATGTTTCACAACATAAATTCCGCATAAGTACGTGAGACAATGTGATGTAACAAATTTTAAGCGCGACAATATTTTATCTACTCTTCTCTCATCGATACTGATAATAAAGAAACGAACTTTATAGATTATTAAAAAGCGAGCACTTCTTCATATTTATCTATGAATAAAAAATAAAGTATACAAAACTACGCGCGCGCGCGAAAAATAAACTTATCCTATAAAAATGTAAGAAAGGAAGTTATACGCAACGCGAGTGGAATTACGAAAGTAACATGGGGTAAGAATGTAAAAAATGCGCGTCGATATTCCGGCAGACAAGCTCGTATTTTCGCTAATATTGTGCGGTGCTCTTAACAAGAGCCGAGGTATTCAGTTCGTAGCAAGCCGAAACTCTTAACTTTCGCGGCAGCTTTCCAGCTACGTAAGCTTTCTCCACACGGAAAAATTTTTGTTGAACTAGCACGAAGACCGTATATGGCCAGCAAGAAAATGTTGCTAAAGCTTTGAATTGAATTTTTTTGCCAACAAAAAAAAATTCAATTCAAGGCTTTTGTTGGTGAAACAAAAACTTCAGTAGGTAGGTAGTTAACAAATTTTTCTCCGCCACATAATAGCAAATCTGTGTTTTTTTTTTTTTTTTTTCGTGCATTTATGCCATCTCCAAACGTAACGCTGTAAACGACGAGTTAGCGCCGCCTTCAGCATTATTTAACCCGGGTTGTGGTTACCAAGCGAGATCTGCAAATTAGTCGCTCACGATTGTTCACGAGCACCTATTGCGGGCGTCGAGCTAAGGTGAACACAAAAACGTCGCAAATAAAAAGTTTAGAACGAAAAGGCTTCCGTTTCACACCGGGTCAGCCCAATTAGCTGTTAAAAGCGCAGAGGAAACTACTGTACGTACATAGGTATATACGCGAGCGACACACTTTTCGCGAATCGCTTCGTTCGTCCACGATGGCATCACCGCGAGGAAGAATAATGCGATGATGGTGCGCGGCACTTCCGGTCGGGAAAATTCTTTATGCAGTTTGAGAGAGAACAAAGAGCTTGGTCGAAAGAAAGACGAAGATTCAATACGCGAAATTAGCAATATTCATGGCAAGTCGCGCGCGCGCGCGCGCAGCAAAGGCTAAAAGGATGTAAAAGATTTTGACTCGCTCCGCGGTCATATAATTTATATATGCGCGCTCTAGTTAACTTTACAACTTATATCCGCGCGCTGAATTATCCATTAGATACATTTTAAGTCGTTCTCGAGAAGGGGAGTAACTTTCTGACGTAAGCTGTAATCTAAGTTGGCGAGCTCCGAAAGCAGCATTAGAGACGATTATCCTGTGAATGCAGTTCTTCCCCTCCACCCCCCCCCTCATTCCCGTTTGTGAAGTGCGCTCGAAAGAAATTCAAAATTCTCTGTCGAATTCGTTAGATAGAAAACGCATCATCAGTCATTCGCAATATGGCTGCAGCGAACACGGGAACTTTTCGTCGTCGGATAATTATCGAAGTGACGAGCTATTTTATTTTTACGCGATTTTCAAGTAAATAGAAATACGTATGTGCTTCATTTTTGCCGAAGCTTGAACGATCCAAGAGTGACGGCATTTTGCAAATGCATCGGCGCACAAAAAAAAAAGTCGTCGCATCCATCGCAAATCCATCACCGATCTTCTTGCCATCCGATGACATTCATGCGCGGCTATACCGTGCGGACGCCACTCGCATGAGGGTCCTTCATACTGGCGTAACGCCTCGTCGAGGAAGCTAACGTCCTCCATTAGGCTTATTGGCTGATGCAGGAATTAGAGCGTCCATTCTAGTCCACGGATTGTTCGGATGTTACGTACCCGGTGTCGGATGAATGCAAAACGTTTCGCTCGACATCATCTTGCCTGCTGCATATCCCCCGAGGATATGGCGCTGCTGCTGCCCATCTGGATAACGAGTGGTTTCTGTTTTGCCCTCATCTATCCGGGCACTAATGACGTTCCGCTCGCGGTTCCATCCCGCTCACGTCCCTCGGCAATTTCGTCCCGCCGTCATCGACGTCGTCCTCGTCCTCGTCGTCGTCGTCGTCTCACATGTATCTATATCCCGAGTTCATTTCGTCTAGTTGCTGAAGTACGAGAGCCGATGGAAAGTTTCTTAATATCGGATGAAAACGCTAGTGCGACCTCGCACGAAAGTTCACAGCCGAGAGGTGTATCCTTCCTCGACCGACTTTATTTCCGCTTCGGTCCTTTTTTCCCTTACGCAAGATCTGCGATGATTCACGGCTGTTTCTGACGGAAACGTCGTTATTCGAAAGATAAGTTATCAGCGATACTTGGAAAAAATTTATTTAGTTTCCTTGGTAGCGCGAGATGAAATGTCGATAAACAGTAATGAGATAACTTCGCCAAAAATTACTTATTCCCGTGAAATATATCTCGTTTCACATTACTGAAATGAAATAATTAAATTTGTTCAAAAGTATATTTGTTTAAAAGTGCGCGCGCGTAAACGTATGTCTGAAATAATCATTCTGCGTGTATGTATAATGCAATCTTCAATATCGCAGAGCGGTTGTGCGGAGCCTCGCGCGGGAATCTCGTAAAGATACAGGCACGAGCAAATCGATAACAAATTGCGGGAAATCACCGGTCTTCCCATTGAGCCTGAGCTTTTATTACCAGACTTTCGGGATTATCTTCGTAACTTTCCTTTACGCGTCACAAATTTTTAGTCGGCCACGACGCGGGTAAAATACCTGATTCGAGAATGATGGTCGCGACACAAAATAGCGTAATTGGATTTAGAACGGCTCGTTGAACTTTTTCTTCTTGCAATTTAAGAGCACGTAAAGCTGCGAAAATTGCAGAGAACTTTCTCAGTTTCCAAGTAATAATAGCTGTTCTTTTCCAGAGTCCGCCGAAACTCGCAAATAAAAATCTACCACGCGATGATAAGTTAAAAGACAAATACGCGCTTGCGCGCACGTGCGCGTAGAATTATTCGCGCAAATACTAATGAGAGAGAGAGAGAGAGAGAGAGAGTCTTGTATTCGCGTGAAGAAAAAAAATGTGTGCTCACGTCCGAGAAAGGGGATTTTTCAGATTCATTAGGTAACAGGAATATTCATTACGCCTATAATTCTTACCTAACGTTGCATTTTAATAATACACGGGAAGACTTTCAGAACTGAAAAATCGCACCGCTTAACTCCATCGCAATACCCGGAGAGCCTGGAGATGAGTTTCAACAACACAACAGCGCTATAGTTTCTTTTACGAAATACGCGTGCTACTTTATATAGTACCATCATTTTTTACTTCGCGCACAACGTACTGTCCACCTGCGAAGGATTGCCAGTAATTAACTTTACGCTGCTGAAGCCCTGAATGAAAGCAATTTTTATTTCACGCTGACGAGTTAAAGTAAACTAAAACTTTCATTATTATTACTTCTTCAAATTAAAAAGCATTGCTATGATATGTAATTTTTCTTCTGACTGACAGATCGGTTTTATAGTATTTCATACGTATACGATAACTGATGTACGTTAACCGCAAAATCGGCCACAAGCAGCTCACTACAATCCGCGATTATCTGAACTTTGAAGGTTCACCCATCTTTCGCCCTCTCTCTTCGGATGATATAACAGAGCAGAGCTGCTTTGCTGTTCATACATAGCTTTGTTCATCTTGTCGAGAACGATCCGCTCCGCACATAAAAGTCGTAACAGACTATAAAACCTTATCGCCGCGGGCCATGCCAGGCGGTCAACGCATGTGGCCACTAACCCGAATCATTATAAACACGTGCGGCGACTTTTATTGCGAGAATAGCAGTAAAAAAGTACTTATTAAGGCAGATTCGCACTATTCGAACAGATAAAAAAGTACTTAATTGACTTCCTTATTCGTTTCTTATTAAGACGTGACAGACAAAATGAATGAAAGGAAAGAAATAAAAATTACAAAGTGCAAAATGAGATCGACAAAACGTTTAACACGAGTTTTGGACTGCTCGAAGTAATAATAAAGCACTAAAACATCGAGAAATATTATTGTCTTTGAACCACGACAATAATCTATAATTATGTCTCTTTGTTTCTTTTTTCGAATAATAGACGTGCGCTTTTTGACATGCGCTGACTTTTTCCTACTTATCAATAATGAAACAATTGCTGGGCGGCCTTAGTAGCACGAGGGTCGTTAAACCTTGCGGTTCGTTTATCTCGCGTTTAATTTATCACCGTCGTTGTGCGCTGTGCGTATGTAAAATCGAGTTGCGGAAGCGCGCCGTTAACCGACCATGGTAAATAATTTATGGAGCCTCCGTACGGTCACGGCGACACACGGTGAAATTTCTGCGCCTTGCAAAATTTCTAATAATACAATGGAACCGTTCGCTTGTAAAAACCACGAAAGAGGAAGGATCTCTTCACGGATCTCTGCAGAAACGATTTACGAATATCAGAGAGTAATAGCTTTATTTCTCACCAAAGTATTGATTCGCGCATTTTTCCTTCAAGAAAAGATGGGGAAAAAAGAATAAGTTACAATAAATAATTGGTGTATTCAAGTGTTACGTTTCTCTTTCGACATTCCCATTCGTGTCCTTAATCTTCCGCAAACAAACATTTAACGCCCCTTTAGTTTAGACCGTGCACAATCACAAAGTGTATGATTATGGATATGATTATGATTGCGGGAATTCGCAGAGGCAAATGCGACCATAAATGTGATTCATTCGGCACTGTTCATCGTCATTCACGAAAGTTAGAGTTAGTGCTAATTATTCGGATGATCATGAGTATCTCGTTATGCAAATGCGAATCAAACTTGTGGTATAATTTTGAATTCTACATTATACATTTCAAACAGTATGAAATAATAACACAATCTCTCTCTTTCTTTCTCTGTCTCTCTCGCTCTCTCTCTCTTTCTCTCTCTCTCTCTCTCTATTTCTCTTTTTAATGATTTTATGAAGTATATTATAAATATCACGAAGTATATTATAAATAAATATACTGCATGATAACCAATATTAAATAATATTAAACAATACATTTTGTATAATAAATCTCTACATGTACAAAAATGCAACGATTTTGCAACACATTATTTATCACGTGTTTCACATCGCTCGCATTGTTGTTACTTAATTCTTTAATAGATAGAGAGACACGTGAAAGATTAATGAAGCCAATGGCATTATTGATGCGACGCAGTTGCAATTTTCCTAAACGTTGAACTCTGTTTTACAGTTTCACACACGCACACATACTCATATATGCAGAATATAATGGAAATATTCAAACATAAAAACCATTGATCGAGTAAATTCATCCAGTTTAATAAATATGAAATAAATTGCATGTCACGCGAACAAATCCGGTAAAAATGACGCGCGCAACAAATTTCGCGTTCGACGTTTACAAAATATATTTTACAAATAGCAAACATGGTAAGACCGTTTTACTGCGGAAGGGTAAACGGAACAAAGTCACGAACAATAAGTCAAAGGCAAATATCATAACATTTTACCATCTGCTGCCGCATTGCTAAAGTTTCTAAGTTTACACTGAACTTTCCTGAAAATACGTATTTACACAAAGAATTTCATACGTACGTAAGTAACCGTACCGCTGCGAATTGTTTGAAAAACGCGTGTACGGAAATTTTCGAAAAGTCTTTTCTTTCATACACCGCGCGAACTACTCTCTACACATTTTGCATTTTTCTTTCTCAATGCCGAAATCGGCTGAAATAGAATAACCGTAGAGTAAGAAGTAAGTACAATGTAGTTTCGGAAAACTTTTGTTTGTTTGTTTTTTTTTCATAATACATACCATGCAAATTTTTCCTTATCTTCATCTATTTCGCGCGAACAAACATTTTTCGAATTCTAAGAGATACTCTCTTCCCGATTCAATTCCACTTACGAGCTTGCATAAAAACCTCCGGCGCCGGCACCGCGCGGAGAAGATGTAGGTCAGTTTTCTCAGGCGCGCGCGGCGGTGTCGCATAGATAGGCCACTCGAAATAATTTAGTGGCGATCGATGGCACCCGCTGAAAATAGAGTCGCCTAGTTTGCGGGAGATGTAACGCCGCATGACAATCCGTCCCGATACGATGTGCGCGCAGCGGCAGCAGCAGCAGCACACACACGCTAATAGCCAGATCTCCGTTTCTCTCGCCGCGAGATATCCAATTATGTCGACATCGAGCGACAACTGCATTCTCTTCACGGCACGGTATGATCTCGTTGCTGCGCCGTTGATACGACCGCGCGCGCACACACAAAACCGAAAGTGCGAACGGACCGGGCGCGCGGCGGCGTCCTTCTAGCTGCCGGGTATATCTCGAAAATTGAATTTGCAACGGATCGCCACAGTTTCGCGATGTACACATCGTGCGGCGGTTGCGTGTAGGTACATCATATACCTTCCACAACGACCACCGGAGCTTTTGCGACACGAGATCGGAAGTTTACGACGAAAGCGACGACGACGACGAGAACTGATCCCGCCACATATCGCGGACCAATCATCGAAGTGCGATGAAAAATATTTTGCTAATTAATCGCGAGTTTACGCGGAATTTTCGCGCGACCGGTTTATCGTAATCGAATGAAGCTCGTGCGACGAGCCGAATGTGTTGACGTAATTTATAGGGATTGCTATACCCAATCGCGCTCATTCATTATGCATCCAACTGTGTGTATGCAAAGGTCCGCAGTGCCGAATCATTAGCCCGAATTTGCATATATAAGCGATCGCGTTGTGCAATCATGACACGGAAAATATTTTGATATATATATATCCGACGAGAAAAGATTTTTTCTCACGTTAAATAAACGCAGAAACAATAACATACGGAAACTGACACGATAAAATATTTTTTTTTGGTTGTATCTTGTGATGTACACGCAAAATTACACTCTGTATATCCTACAATTCATCGAGAGTGGTGGCGCGAGGCAATATAAAACCCTTCAATTTCTCCCGTAATCGACCCCTGCAGGTAACTCCCGCGTAGTTCCACGTTACGCAACGGTAACCAACATTATGCAATTTGCCTCCGGGAAGAAATTGTACACGATTCCCGTCATAACCCGCTCTCTGCGATTACTTCACCATAATCTTATACGTGTCCGTGATCTATTTGTTCTTATTCGACGAAATGAAACTGCCTTAATTAACCAAAGTGTCGAAATAAGGATCCTCGCGTGCGCGTATATAATTCGAGAAGCGATACCACCTGAAGCGCATCTCTCGCTCCTGAATATTCATCGACGGCCCGCATGCCGAGCTTATTACGATGCGGCGGCCGCTTTAGTAATAACGAACGTCACTAACGTCATCATTATCGTCACAACAATACGGGCGGGTCCATCAATTGCGGCGACGTCGCGCCCGACGCGGCTCGGATCGGTTTATCGATACCCGCAACCTGATGCCGCGCGTTTCGACCGCGATTGGACAGTCTGTTTATCGCATCACCGTTCCAGCATCCGTCCGGGAATCACTTACGTCGCAACATCGACATGTCGCTACGTTTGCGGCACCGAACGCGAACTAATTAACGAGTCCGCGCAAACTTTGACCTCCAGTCCGTCTCTGACATCGACAATTCCGCACGCAAATATTTGTGACATCTTGTTCTGTTGACACATTTGTGTCTGTTTAATTAGTCTTTTTCTTAAATATTATTTATTTAATTTACAAACAACGCACAGAGTCTCTTGCAAATTTCGATTTCTTTTATATTTAAAGACTAGGCTTTTTTAAAACGCATAAATTTATTGTTTTATTACAGACTTTTTATTGAGACTTTTGTAAAACCGTTGAATTGAACAAAAACGTGTGAAGTTAATATCGATGTTTGATGTTTTACTCTCTCTTCTTACGATTAATTATTACGACTACACAAGAATTGTGAATTTTCTTCTAAATAAAGCACGTCTTTCCTTTGAAAATTAGCAATTGAAATCGGAAAGAAATCCACTGGATCGATCACAGGAGCGTATCTCGACGAAAAATTAGACGCGAAGTTAACTCGACTTAAAGCGTCTCGTTGAATTAGCGAATCTCGCGCTTAAGAATCTCCAACGATGCACCCTTGTCGTTCTCGGAGTTGGAAACTTTCGCGAATCCAGTCGAGCAAAATCGACTGGGTTTGCGCACATCGGATTAAAATAAAATTGAAATCTAAAGCGCGCGAAAACTCGCCTCCTTCCTGATAGTCTTGTTGGAATAATTGAGAGAGCCATTAGAGCGAAGCATTCCTCTGTCTTCTCCCTCGAGAGAGAGAGAGAGAGAGAGAGAGAGAGAGAGAGAGAAGAGTTCTACACGGCTCGCTGGTACCGTCGCAATTTCCCAGCTTGCGAGGTGTTATGAAGTAACGACGATTAAATTAATTTAACAACCGCGGCCCGATAGTATTGTCGGCGTGAGATAATGCAATTCGAGAGTCTAAGATCGCCGGTGGATAAGCAACGGCAATAGAACTGTTCGGTTAACTTCGCAGTTCTCGCCAAGCTCCGGTAGGCGATCCGCCATTTTCACGGGACCCCGAGAATCCCGAGCGCCGAACGACCACTCGGTCGTCGCGCATTCGGTACCGATTGTTTGGCAAGTATTACGCAAGCAACGAGAGCACATTATTCTCTACCACCTTCCTATCTTCCGTCTTTCTCCGCCCGACTCTTCCTCTTGACACACCCCGCTTCTCTTCGGTTTCTCTCCTCGCTCGACTATGCTCACTCACTGTGTCCCCTCGAAACTTCGAAGACGGAAATGCAGATTTACTATCGAATGTCTAACTTGCCGTGCCAATGGCGCTACGTGTATATACATGGCAAGAAGAGCGCCGGCGGTCCACGGAAATGCGACCGAGCTAATCTCTCGTTAATTAAATGAACCGCACACGGCTTCAATTCCGATGTTCACTCCTCTCCCCCCCTCTCTCTCTCTCTCTCTCCTCTCTCTTTCTCTTTCTATGTATATATATATATTATATATATAATACACACACACATTCCTTCTCTCTATCTGCCAATCCGAGAAGGAAGTCAATGAAGTAACGAATTAGCTGTGACTTTCAGTCTGAAAATATCTCGTCGTAATCGAACCGCGCGAGTTCACGCTCGCGAAGAAACTCCGACAATACATTTACGGCGGAGGCGATTGTAATTACAGAGAAACTTGACGATTTAGTACCCATTCGTGCTCCGCCTCGCTGGCTAACCCGGTAACTGCGAAAGACACTTTAAGGACCCTCTAATGCACCTGACTACCGCGATCGCAGCTACCACTACACAACCCTGGACGAAGGCGCGGTTTCAACAGAGTGTTGAAGGATAAACTTCTCGGCGTATTATCTTACGATTAAGCGAGAACCGCTAAGTAATGTTTGAACATTACATTCCGAGAAGCTTTCTCAGATATTTTCAGTAAAAGCGTGTAACTGTATATGACTCATTAAGATTTTTTGTAAAACTGAACTTTTCCAAGTGTTTAAATTTATTTTGACTAACTTAGCAAGTTTGCAAATATTTGAAAAAAAAAACATTTATACATTGATTTATTAATCTAGTTTATCGCGTACGTAAATATGGAAAATAATAATATAACATTTTTTTATTTGAAGAATATATACACAATAAAAAATAAAATGTTTATTTTAATCCGAATGGAACATCCTGGGACATGTAAAAAATGTTAAAGTGACTCACTTGTCATGTGTGTTACTTATTGACAAACTATAGTAATATTAAGTAATTTTGACACTTTACATTTATAAAATAAAGAACGTATTTTTTGAAGTACATTTCTTACGAGTCTTATTGTAACTATTCTTCTATGTAGTTTTTAATTATTTCATATGTTATTTTATTTGTACATTACACTTAAAGTAAAAATATAAATGAAATGTGTTTCAAAAAGTATGTTCTTTATTTTATAAATTCAAAGTGTCAATTACTTAACATCACTAGTTTGTCAATAAGTAACACATAACAAATGAGTTACTTTAATATTTTTTACATGTCCCAGGAAGTACATTCAAATTAAAATTAACATTTTATTTTTTACTATCTGTATCGATATATACACAGTAGTAACTCTGTTGCGTTGCTCTGGCGAGAATTCAGACGCAATGTCATCCATCCATCCAAGATTTACGTGACTATTATTTCTTGAAAATGCATCAGCACTCTCTGAAAAGAAACACTGTTCGTAACAATCTCCCTTTCTCCCTTGTCCATAACGTTTGTTACTAATAGGCCATTAACGACCAGAAAAATATTCCTGACCTTAGATACAATATTAAAGAATATTCGAAAGATATCAACTCTCTCTAACGAGAGATAAAACAGTGCGAGATGAGATAACAAGCTGTCAATTAAACTGAACCTCTAACGCGGCGCGAAATTTTTCGCAGATATTTTTTCGACAGATGCATTTCGTTACAAATTAAAATGTATAAGTCGTGTTCATTAAGAAAAGTATGTTTCGTTAAAAATTGTCTCCCGGATGTTCCGTTTTCCGAATTCTTTTTATTGCCAAGCGGAGCCGCAGCAGTTTCGCAATATTTTCTTAATTAGCGTTGAATAATGTGATTATAAATTTGCGCAGAAAATGAAAGAACAACCAAGATCGCACTTTGCAGCCTGGCTATATCATATTTAGATAGTCATGCCGGAGAACCGTGCGCTCGTGTGCTTTTATGGAAACGCGCTAATAAGTGTACAATATTCATCGCAACCCTGCAATCAAGAGTATAATGTGTATGAATAATAGATGAATCCCGTAGAACGAACAACCTGATACGAAATTTTTCAGAAAACGATCGTGTTATGATCTCATTAATAAACACGCTTGACGACGTACAAAATATCTCTCGGTTAGGTACGCGAGAAAAATATTTCAACATTAAAGCTACGTGTTATAATTTAATTAGAAAGACGTGTAAAGTTACTGTAATGTGATGATTGGACACTCTTCTCGTCCGACAAACTAAAAATTTGTTACTGTTTTGTTATAAAAAGAAAAAAGAATTTTATCATTATTACAATCTGACTTCAACGATCGGAACAAATCTCATTGGTCATTGGCGGCTTTGATAAATCCGCAACGTGTAAAAGTACATGCCGATAATTACGATCGTAATTACGAAAGTCCTCTGCCAAATCATGCCGATCATGGAGAGAACTGTTATTATGCCAAGAGAATGCAGCGTAATGATCTATTGTTACAACATGCTGAAACAATGACTGAAGTTATCGAAGTTATCAGTAGTTGGCGAATTGCTGGTAGCTCTTGACGTGATTTTCGCCGAACTCTTGATAGACATATCAGAATATTCAATCTCGAGCACCCGAATAAAGGACGAACGAAAACGGCACACATGTTGTAATTATTTTTAACCGTAAGTGCAGTCATCGAGCGTAGAGAGCAGAGCGCAGACGATTGCGAGTTATCAGAGATATTTGTGGATGTATAAAACGAGAAGTAAAGCAGAATAAAGAGAGAGAGAGAGAGAGGAAAGAGAAAGAAAAAAAGAGATAGAAAGAGGAGGCACGAAAGAAAGAACGAACAAAAGAGGAACTGAGCGTAGAAGAGATACGGTTCGTCTAACCGCAAAAAAAAAAAAGGAACAGGTCGAAACTGCACATTATCGCATGGACGAATTAATTCCTGGAATTCTCGGTGGCAGGACGATGCCACGTATAATTTCTGAGCCTTGAAAGCCCAGACCATCCGCCGGCTTCGTTTCAAAGTACCAACTTCGCCACCCGTCACGACACGCCTCTGAAGTTCGAGCCCTTTGGGAATTTCAAACGAATCTTGCGGAGGGAGCTCGTTAAGCCCGAGTGATATTTACAGTAACATTTACGGAGTGATTTACTGCAAAGCGTCGCGCGGCTGTAACGAAGCATTTTTCTCCGCATTAAGTTGCGACATCGAGAGAAGCGAAAACGTCGCGCGGTAAAAACTAAAACTGCTCGACTGCTTCACATGTGTCTCAATCTTCGACCATCTTCGAGCAAATTGCTATGTCGGAGCGTAAAAACGATACGTTGAAAATAAGTGCAATGCGATAAAGAGAGATGCGAAACTTTCTAATTAATAATTAGAGATAAGATCGAAAAAGAGAGATTTTGGATTTAAAATTGCGGAAATATCAATTTCTCTCACACATAAAATTATGGATTTTTTCATTGTGCGTAGAAATACGCGGCATCACTTGCAAAATGCGATTATTTAACAATTGCGAGGCGATAATAAAACGTAAAGAGAGAGATGCATAATATAAAACAAATAATCTAAATCACGGTAGTCTCGAAAACTCCGCTACACGTCGGTAAAGTATGGAACTTTGTGAGAAGTCCGCCTTCTCAAAGTTCTAACTTGTTGAGAATTTCAAGCAAAACTTGGCAGAAGGTGAGAGCTCGTTAACCTTAGATAATGTTTGTAACATTTTAGGTGCGAGATTTCAAGAATAACACATGACTAGTATCGTCATATACGCGCAAGTTCTGTTATTCTATGACAAAATATTGTTGAAAAGAATCGATAGATTTCAAGTGCAACATGGATCATGAAAATTAGATATACACACACACACTCCTTTGTACCTTTTTTAAAATGACAAGCACGAAATTTAGAAACACAGGAATGAATTTTGGCACGCAGTCGCGTGCTTTCAGAGAGCAAACTTGCTAAATTTATTGCATTACGCAGCTGGATGGGACGCATAAGCGTCAGAGATATCAGATTAAATTTTCCGTGTCACGATGCAATTAATATAATATATTCGTCGCCACGTGGTTAACGAGATTAGCGCAAGTAATCGTGAATAACGAGTGGAGCAATTTCCAAATAAGAGGTGGATGTAAACCTCTGGAAAGCTCATGATGGGTTACGCTTCGAGGCTATACGAAACTTCAACGTGCGTCATGACACGCTCGAGAAGTTCGCGCGCACTCTGGGGAATTTAGGGGAAATCTCAGTGCGAGCTCGAGAACTCGTTACAGACGAGTGATATTTGTAATGCTTATAGGGAGGAGAATCCGCATATCTCGCGTGTATAAGAAGAGAAAGCGCGCGCGTATAGATTTAAACGAAAAGTAAAACTACATATCGCTTTCGATGTTACATAGAGAAATGCGTCATTTGGCATGACGCATCAACTATTGCAACGTCCCAAAATAATGCAGAGCTAATGAGACTATCTATAATGCATCGTAATTACGTTGGAGTAAACCGCGCGGAATTACAGTTAAAAGCGTAATAATTACGGACACTAGTTATAGCGATAAAATTTAAAACGCTCCCAAGCGACTCCGTATAAATACGTATCGCGATAGCGCCAGTTATTTGTCAGGATGATCGAATTATTTACCTTTCGCGCGATTGCGAATCTTGTCACAGATGCAATTAAAAACCTCGTGTCCTACGAAATCGAGTCAAGAAGAAGAAAGACAGAGACAGAGAAAAAGAAAGAGAGAGAGTAGATTGAAACCAAAAAAAGAAGGAGCGTCGATGTATTTTCAGCATCGGCGCGTGTCCGACAGACGTCGTCTTTTATCTTCATCCTTGAGCAACCGGCTGTGGTGAATGCACTGCTTCCCTGGAGAAGCTCCCGGGAATTCTGATTACTGATTTACGAGGCTCCGATCCCACAAGAAGGTACCGATCCTCCTCGAGAAGGCAGGTGGACCGAAAGCAGATGCCGTGACTGCGCTTCGAGAGAATGAGAGAGAGAGAGGAGGTAAATCCTATCAGAAGTACTTAGAGACCGGGGTTGCCACTCTCTCACTTGTAGTCCTTCCTAGTCCTTCTCGTACTGGCAGCGGTTCTATCCTACTTAACTCTTGCAGTTCGTCCACCATTCACTTACTCGTCTATTAAACACGATCGGAGCGTATCTAAGATTAAGCTTCATCAGATATTCCATAACGATTTTACATAAAGATATTACAATGAGGCAACATTATAATTACAGATTGTGAAGAGAAACTCGTGCAAGTAATAAACAATTTTAGAAAAGCCACATATTTAGCTTGATATTGTACCAATTATTGTTGTTGCCTCGCCATTTGTCCACTGTTATATTCTTTTTAATTTGTTATAAACCGCTACTCTTGTATTTTATTTTGTATGTGCACAATAAAATTATTATTATATTATTATTTTAAAAACTCACATCATATATAGAAATAAATATTTTGTATGAAAATAAATATTTTCCCCGGAAAACGGATATCAATTTATTTGAGTTGTTTATTATAACACTCGCATCAAGCACGGCGATGAAAATATGTTGATTTAATTAGCTTTGTTATTGCAAAATTTCGGAATTACTGCGGAAACCGCTGTACCGCTGCGGGAACTAGCACACCACAGTTATTACTAAAGTTACGCTGTATAATTATAGATACAGAGAAAAGAAATACTTGTATCTAGTAACAAAAACAGCTTGCGGTAGTTAGTACAGGCAAAAGAAAAATAACATCATGGTCTCCTTTGACTACCTTATCTTTAATGTATGTATCCCGAGTGTGCAGAAAGTAGAAAGAGAGAGAGAGAGAAAGAGAAAGAGAGAAAAAGAAAAAGTGAATAAGTGAATGTGTGTGTGTGTGTGAGAGAACATTGCTTCGCAACGAGAGCGAAGTACATAGAGCATCGCGTTACTTAGCTTTCAACGGGTATTAATACAATTTATGGTCCGCGCGCCAGCGTCGAAAATTTTCACGTGAACATTAACATTTTCACAGCTTATCGCGCGGGGGATAAAACGTCTCTCTCCGAGCGCAGCATAAACCGTTTGTTTCTTTTGACGCAAAAATTACACCGAACAAAACCTAAAATTGCCGAACGCACGATTCGCACGTATAGCTATTGTATTAAAAAAAAAAAGTAAAAAGTCAAGATACCTATAGCTTGTTCCGCGAAAGCAATGCGAGTCAAACATGAATGCGGCGATACTATTTGCCACCTTTCGATGACACTGTAGGAATACGATAAAATACCTGCATATCGATACGCGATAGCGCGAAGAGCGCATGGTAATGGGGTTGTCTCGTACCAGTTGGTCGTGACACACGCGGCGAACGAAATTTTCTCGTACGTGCCGGCTAGACGTCCGCAGTATCCAAATCGTATTGGCATGACGCGTTCATCGGTAGGTCTTCGCGGTCGTATCGACCAATATCAACCGACCGACGTGGCGTCTGTCACATACGGTAACATCAGCTCGCAAAAATTACTAATACCGGAACGCAATTTCCGAGTATTCGTCGAGCGACAATCTTCAAAAAATTACTACGCGGAGAGATATGCGATGCAGTAGTAAAACCATATTGAAGTCAGACGTGGCGAGGATGTAAATTTATTATTACGGCCGACAAAAATTTCCGCGCATATTCTAAGTGAAAAAAATTATTGTTTATTGGCTGCCCACGTATATGGTGATACTTCTTGCGCAAAACACACGCATCCGTCGATGTGTTTAAAACACACGCGCGCAGTCTCGCTAGTGCAATTGGCTCTAATTTCCCGCGGGCGCCATTCGTCAGCTGATTTTGTAGTTGTATCCTAAAGTCTGAATTACTTGCGAAAGAGACACATAATTTAGTCTTAATCGATGACCGCGTCACACTGCGCGAAATTAATATTATCCACGCTGAAATTATTTCATTAAATTGATTGCATCCCCCACGGGAAATCTCGCGTCGAAACCACTCCATCAAGCTATCACGGAACTTAATAAATTTTCGAATATCAAAGATACGAATCTGCACTTTCGCAATCAATTAGAATTGACAACTATATTACGAGCAACGCGCTGAAAATTCTATACAAATTCTCTTAACTCAATAGGTCCTATTATTATTCTGGAAGATGCTTGTCGTTAAATAATAATTTATTTTACGACGAATAAAATAAATTTTCTCTCGCATAATTTATTTTTGTCACATTAATTACGGCTTGATTAATTAAAAACGCAATTATTTGTCAGACAGTTATTCCGAAAATTAATATAATTCATTAATCGCATTCAGTAATAAATATGACTATTTTATTATTTATTGCTATATTAATTATAAAACGCGCGATTCTAAAAGAAAGAACAACATTGCTAATTAATTTACTCGTCAGAAATGCTGTTGTTATACACGCGCATGTTGAAAATGCGGTCACGAACGAACCGAACTTCACTAGTGTCCCACGTAAATGTGGTTGACCAATTAGTGTCTCGTTTTCAACAAAGTTAGACCAAACCCAATGTATTACAACAAACGCCTCTCAATTTAATAAGTGCAGCTTTTTCGTTGCCTTATAAATTTTGCTACAATAGATGATTTTCATCTGGCGCAGTTATACGTATAATTCACGAATCCGTAGCTCTCATTTCCTTCCATTTCATCCCTTAACGGATTCGCAATGCAATTCTTTTTCTTCTCTCTTCTTTCATAACGCGGTATTTCCGTTGCAAAAGGAACGAAACGCGACTGTGCTCCGGGTTCCGCATGTGATTCTGTTGTAAATATGTCATTATATGATACATCTCAATTCTCTGACGGGATGTTGCGACGGGATCTAGCAGATAAGTGGAAAATAGAACGAAGGAAAAGTGAATATTGAATTACTCGCGCACGTAATTACCATTGCTGAAATTTTGTCGGCAAAACCGAGTTTCGCGATATTCGAGTCGGCATTTCTACGAGCGGCAAGAACTCGGGCTGTATCGATTCTTTCGGATAAAATATGCGCTGCTTTATGCACTAACTCATAACTTCCATACACTGGGCGACTCTCTCTCTCTCTCTCTCTATGTGTATCGATAATTTCGCTACGTCGCGTGTGCTCGGCCAGTGCGCAGTCCACCTATTATCGGGAATACCGGAAAAACGATAGCGCTGCGCCATTAATCCCACTGATAACCGTTATTTAAGGGAACCGCGGACCGTTTCGCCTGTGTTATTCTTAACGAATGAAAGTTTACAATAAAAACCGAGCAATCTTACTATCGAATCGCCAACGGACCGTAATTTGTGCATTCAGGAATTAACTGTATGCAAAAATATAGGAGGGATACAGTGGATTTGTTTTACGGAAGAGCGTGGAAGAGCACCGCACACATAAATTCTGGGAATACCGACTGCTAATTAAAGAAAATATATCATAATACGGGAAAAACAGTTCTTTTTTAAGCATATAATAAAATTCTGATATTAATTGTAGGTTTGGAATTAATATCGAACAAAAAAACCCCAACGCATACATGTCCGAAAAAAGTTTATTCAAGATTTAAAATTAAAAGCTTAAGAAAGCTTTTACCCGCTTTAATATACTGGTGCGTGTAGAGATTATATCGAGCGTACCTGGGACAGTTGTGAGAGATGTTTTCAGACAATAAATATTACAGCACAACGAGCGTTTGATGCTGGCAAAATGTATTTTTTTTTTCTTTCTCTCTTTTTTTGTTACGAGAATTAATCATATCACAACTGTGCGAGGCACGTCGAGCGTAATTGTAAACACCGGACATCCCGTTGCTAAACTATCATTCAGCAACGAGAGACACGTCAACACATATGCGACAACGTGCGCGTACGAGATTTAAAAAACAAAAAAACAAGAGAAATCTCATTCGTCAATTCTCGTACACGCATATATACTGTAAATATGCAGAAATTTTTTTATTCGTATAAAAATAGAAAAATGCGACAACTGACATAAGATTCAGTTCACTGTATCAATTTCACTAGCGAGGAACGGGATTCGCTAAAGTGTTACATATCGATTTTAGTAGTACAAATAATTATACAATTACACGCGTATATAAAAAACATGAATGTTTTCTCGACATCGTCTAACTTTAAAGCGTCTTTTTATCGCTGCCAAAAGTTATTAATAAATAATACAAGTAACACCGTTATCGAATAATCAAAAACTAAGGGAAAAAAATGCGACGAAAACATCGCGATGCATGTGGAAAATTATCGATGCAATCGAGAATTATCTGCGAGGCCACGCGATCTGTTTTTCGCGCCTAAATGCGGCCTAAAGTAAATCCAGCTTTCCAACGCGATATGCGACATGCAGCCAGTGCGGCGCAGGTGCGGCTCGCCGCAACACAGCGGCTGAAATTAATCACTCTGATAAATAATAATAACCGGCGGCGCTCTCGCGCCTAGTTAGTTCGTTATTAATACGCAATTCATATTAAACAGATCCTTCGCACGCCGGTAACGACACACGGGGCCAAACGTCCCCGGCTCTTCTCCAACGCGCACCAATCCCGAAGCGCGCGTGAATGCGCGTATAGACGCGTGTGTGCTGCACGTACGCGGTCGTAATCTTGTTACTTTATGCACCTATCAGAGACGCCTGGTAATTAATATATAGTAATTTATCGACGCTGTTCGGTTGCGAGATGGACATCATCATTGTGAAACATGTGCGCGATGCTCGTGCAACACGCTACATCGTTGCGCGAGTTTCTAGATAATCCTACCTACATTGCCACGAGACTTCTTCTCGCATCTGACAAGCTCGTTTCATTTCGACAGCGGTAGTTTCAGTGAAAAGGGACAGCCATTATATCAAGCATCCCGAGCATAACGTACAGCTTGTTGCCGCGTAAATGCTTCTGAATTATTGAATGGAATGGAAACTGCATAAAACTCTTCTCTCTCTCTCTCTCTCTCTCTCACATACACACAAACATATACACACATATGTACAAAAAGAGAGAGAAAGAGATAGAAAACACAAAATCTGCAGCGCCATTACGAATAAATCATATGTCGTATTCTTTAGTTATTAGCAATGGCAAATTTGTTTTGTTTAATTAAAGTAGTTTCTCTACTTTTGATCTACACCAGCTTTAATGTGGCACTAAGGTTACATGATATAATGCACATGTACTTTTTCATTCCCGGTCGATGTTTTTTACCTTTTTACGTTGGAAACGTTTTACGAATGTTTTAGACATAACTTCTAGCTGTAAATCTGCTTAAATGATTCAGTTTTAACTCCTCATCTTGGAATTTCACCTCCGTACTCGAGAATTAAGGTAATTATGCAATATGAGTCGGATTTTCTAATGAACCACATCGTCACTGAGAAAAGAGAAAATTTATTCTCTCACTTAAGCGTTCTCGGTTACAGAATAAAAAAAAAAAGAAACCAAAAAATTGTACAGCCGTTAAGAGAATTTTTGTTAAAAAAACGCAAGCCGACACAAAAAAATAATGCGAGACAATGCAATCTAGAGTCGGTTTTCCCTTTTAATAACAACGTTAACGAAGACAGCAGCGGGGCAAAGAAGGTCTGGTCTGACGAAGAAAGGATTTGACGAGCAAACAATGGGGCGGAATCAACGTTGAAACAATTACTATCTGCAACGTCGTCGCCGGCGTGTACACCGACGCTGTTGATAATAATTCCGGCGGTAGACAATGCGAGAGTACAACGACGAGCGCGCCGTTGGCGGGAGGAAGGTCCGTGTGCGAGATAAGCTTTTAATTTTCGCCCGACTCCCCGGGCCCAACAATGCCACCAAATTAAAGCGCTCTCTTCGCGCAGTGCGCGGTAATACGCGCGACTACGTTTCGCATAATCACTTTACGAGCGAACAAAATCCGCGAAATAGCGACTGACTTTGCCGAACGACGATGGTCGCAATATCCACGTGATTTGCCGAATTTTACGGCCGGATTGGGCGACTACGAGCCACGTGCCGCCGCGCCTCCGTCCGCGCCGGGATTTACGAGGTTCCACGCGTTTGTTCCCGACGCGGCAAAAATTGCATCTCAAATAATCGTCCATTCGTTGAACCATTTTGATGAAATAAAAACTAGCTCTTGTGGCGATAAGAAAATTGTAATTTTTCCGCAGACATTAATTGTCGTCAATATACAGAAAGGTACAAAGCTGATTACTTTTAATTCGACGTGGCTAGTGTTTGTCAAGATCCAATAAAGCTTGACGGAAGCCGCGTCAGTTTCTTTTTTTTTTTTTCACAATCAAAAAAATAAAAAAAAATAAAAAACAAAAAAAAAAAGAAGAAGAAGAAACAAAGTTTGTCGCATCAGTAAAGCGCAGCTGGTATAGGTGAGAGACAGCTGCGGTGTTATGTTGCTATACGAAGTTTCAAACTGTTACGGTGTAATGGCATTAATTACAATAATCCGTTATAAAATCTGCGGAACATTCTGGCGGACGTAAAGCGATTATTTGCTGGTAACGCAGGAACGTAGTACTGCAACGGTGATAATCCAATATTGAACGTACTGCGATAATCCACAAGCATATTCATAAATGCGTGAGAAGTGTTTCCCACTTTCCGCGAACAGAGACGTATAAATTAACAATAGCTGCGTATCTCACCGCAGAAATTAATTTCTAAACTTGTGTGTGTATATATATATGTAAATATATATGTATCGTATATGTGCGAAGACACAGAATAAATATTACAAATTGAGAAGAAAGGATACGCGGAGGAGACACGTCACTCAAGCACACGCGTCGTTTATATCAAGTTAGTCAGCGGAGAAGAAAAGCGGTACATAACGAGTTAACAAAGATAAAAGGTGGGGATGGGAAAAGCGCTTTTATTTTTCACTCGACTCCCGGCGACAATGGACGAGAATTAAAGCGAAGCACCGAGCTCGCGTAATTGTTTTACGAGCGGATAAAATTCATGAAGGCCCTCGTAATACGGGCGGATGTTTTCTTTTGAGATGTCAGTTTACGCGGAACCTGCCGCGTCTTTGCCACTCTCTTCGGCATAAATATTACAATGGTCGTTGGTATTTTTCACGAATATTCGATCACAAAGCTTAAAGTGGCCGGAAGAGCTCTAAAGAGCTATCGAGACATCGAGACAATGTCGATAATGAAGTTGAAAATAGCCATCGATTCGTACTGCCCTACATTTCTCATGATACTGCAAAGATCAGATCCGAGTAAACGTCATTGTTGCTGCCAAAAATACAATCAATCGTTTTTTCACAGCCTCGCGAAATTAACACTCGTAATTAAATAATATTTTCAAAACACAGCAAAATGTAAAATTAATATAATTTATATGCGTGACGATATCGATGAAACGTGAAATAGTTTTTTATACAATTTGCGCGCAAGAATCTTGAAACAATTTCTTTCGGTTATTGGAAGCGTGGAAGAATAGAAGAAAAAGTATTTTTGGAAAAATCCCAAGAACCCGCTTCTCTCTCATCCGTTCTTGAAAAATAGCGTAGCGTGAGGTAACAGAGAAGGAAGACTAAACAGAGTGACTCGAGCTAAGATTTAAGCACGGCACCGCGTACCCGTGCGGTAAGATGGATTTATCGCAACGGTCCTTCTCGCGTGAAACGAACTGAAGTCCCCGTTGGCAGTAACATCGTAATGATATAGTGTCGCACGCCGTTGGAAGTTTACGCTAATGGGACCGGCCCGGGGTAAAATGTGTCCGAAGTTTGGACGTCACGGCGCGGCTTTAAGAAGTTGTCTCGAGCTCGACGCTCCTCCGGGATGGAATCTATTGTGTTGGGCGACCTGGGCTTGCAGAATGGTCCGTCGAAGCGACGCGCAGCGACGGAGGATACCGTAGAATATAGGCTGTTGTCAGTTCCTTCCTTCCTTCCTTCCTTTCTTACTTCCGTTCGAGTTTAGCAAGTATATTGGTTTAGTTTACGAATGAAGTGTCTGGATACGCGCGAGTAAAATATGCTACGCGCTCTTTCGCCTTCTTCAATATCTTCCAGTCGTCGCATCCAACGGTTGCAACGTTTCCATTACCGGAAAATTCGCAGTATACAGCGAGAATAGAGCAAGCCGGACGATCGTGCCACGTATCGGGTCTTTCTGCGAGATTGAAAAGCGGCGATATTTACGCGCTGGGAGCGAAGCTGCGACGAAGTTTGCTCCCTCGGCGTAGTAAATGATTCGTTCGGTAAATGATTCGATCGCAAGCAGAGCAAAGTCATGTCGAAGAAAAACAGACGAGAAACTTTTTGCCGCATTAAATTTTAAAAAGATAAGTGAAATAAAATCAAAATTATTTGCATGCACAAAATTACGCTCGACAATAATTTAAACAGACTTTAGCGCAAATATTGTTAAAAGCACAACAAAATATTGACTTTTAGCGCGTTGTTTTTAATATTTTAAACTTAA